>JANTOQ010435461.1:0-11666 GCA_027564595.1 Bythotiara depressa
AGTAACCAATCAAATTGCTTAATCGCGCAGACGATGCCAGGGCCTTCTTTTCTCGCCATCCGATATCAAAAAGAGAAAAAGGCCCTGGGTACGAGGTTGCGATTTTACCATGATTTTAATTGCCACGAAGGAAGATTTCTTACAATAAAATTATTTTTTACACTGATTTTGCATGCCAAGAATGAAGTTTTCTTATATTTCCGATGGTTATCTTTTTCCCAGAACTTTCTTCCAACTTGTTTATTACAAATCACTCATTAGTCAGTTTGCCTCTTAACATCCCTTTTCGGCATGGTCCACATATGATCATTTATTTCGACAGCAATTAGCAAACAACCCTCTACTACAATTGGATAGAATCGACGATGATCTTTATAACCGGTATTTACGGGGCACCATTATTAGTCCAGTGTTTCACCTGTAACAATTACGCCCAATTTGCTAGTCAATACCCTTCCCGTATCCCTAGCAGTGCTTGATCTATGCCACCGTCCCAGAGTGCTACCACATCGACAGCTAGAGTTCAATCTTCAGACAAGCAGCCTCTCTTTCCTGTCCCCCAGCATTAATTGTACACAGCCAACATTTGTCAACAATCAACCATACTGCCACTCTTTTAATTCCCAGGATAAATGTGACCGTAGTAGTTATCATTATTTTTGGCATTTCTTGGCTTGTTCACTATCTTCGTGATTTTTTTATTTGTGGCACATCAAGGGAGGAATGCCAACAATATATGACAACTATGATATTAATGTGTGATGAACTGGAGGTACTGTTAGCCCCTGATAAGATATGTGGTCCTAGTCAGACTATAACTTACCTAGGAATAGAGATTGATGCATCCACAGAAATCACCCGTCTTTGGACTTACACAGGTGACGTCATCGTAAAAAGTGCACGAAACAGGAGATGTTGTCCCTTATTGGATGCTTATCCTTTGCCTCTAAAGTGGTCTAGCCAGGAAGAAATTTTCTTCACCGACTTAATGATCTTTCTACCACAGTTGTCCAGTCGCAACCATCACATTACACTTAATTCTGAGGCTCATTTGGATATTCAGTGGTGGTGTAAGTTCCTACCCACTGTGGAATGGGGTGTCCGTTTTTCCAGCATAACATAATTTCAGCTGACACATTACACCTTTACACTGATGCTTCAGAGGTAGATTTTGGCACACTTTCTTGGCTGAACTCCTGCACTGGAACTTACCTAATTGTTATATAAACACACATTCATTCCGTATTGGTGGCGCATCGGCAGCTGCATCCATTGGTGTACCAGACAGTGCGATTCAGATCCTAGGCCATTGGTATAGTGATGCTTACCACCGTCACCTCCACTTGTCTGACACCTATGTAGTATCCTTCACTACACGGATGACCTTGTGACATCTTTTAAAAATTTAGTGAACTTTTCACTATAATAGTTATCGGATTGTAGTTTTTATAATTTGTTTCAAAAGACATGCTAAAACAAGAACAATAATTGCTAACAAAAGTATCTTCAGGTACAGCTCAAGACATTGACTGCTGATGACGAAATATTTTGTCATAAAAGGTGATCTCGGCATTGCCGTACGGTAATGGTGCACCCATACCCGAATTGCGGCAACAATGTAGCAGTCGTATTCTTAAAATCCCAACTTCAAAGATCGTAACAGTACCAGAAATGCTACTTGGTTTTTTGTCTCGCTAACACCATAATATACCATTATAATATACATTTATAAATTTTCCAGCTATATTCTACACATATATATTTAAAAAACTGAATAACAAAGCATGCCGGGATATCTCGTTATTGCCATGTTAGTTGAAATTACTCTTTCTTAGTGCCATGACGAGATATATAGTTTTATGGAAAAACTACTTAAAAAGGTCAAGTAAAAGGCATCACTCCTTCATTGATACTAAACATTATATTGACCCTTTAATGCGCAGTGTCCCCTGAAATGGACAAATTAATTACAGATTTCTTTGTTGTATTGCTTCTTTGCAGGAGGTAAAATTTTGGAAATAAAATAGAAAATTAGGAGAAAAAAAATTATTAGATACTCTTATAAGCCCCCTGATTCTTCATAAAATTACATTGACTTTCAATAAAAAATAGACAATTTCCAGGAGGTATACTTATGCATTAAAAGGTTAAGATATGATAAAGTTTTAGGAAGATTGTGCATGACAAGATATCTCACCATCGGCAGTTTTGGTAGGAAGATCGTGCTTGACAAGATAACTCGTCATCTGTATTTCTGAAACACCTGACCTTGAAGGAATTCCTTGTCATCAGCAGTTTTGGAATGGTTACGCAAATTTTGGTTGGCAGTCAACGTGTTATGGTACAACCCTTGACAAAAGCATAAGAGCTTCCCACCGCATACAAACAATTCTGCAATTGACCTAAGGGTTAGTAGAAAGTTTTCATCTAAACATTAATTATCACCAGTGGCAACGCTCAAACACTTGGATACTCCTTAACATGTTTGTTGTTAGCTGTGTATATATTTACATATTAAACTCCAATACATCTAATAGCGTATGCATATAATGCATTTACTCTGATTGCTTCCAGGGGCTACAAGAAAGTATCAACTCTTCAGGCATCAGGTCCTGGTTGGTGTTTTTTTAATATTATTTAATAAAATGTGTGTCTAAACAATTTCACCACTAATAAGTGTATCTATTTCTCTCTTTCAGTTAAGAGGCGACTTACAAGAATTGGAATCCATACTCATATCTGTCGTTCGATCAAATGTGCGCAAAATAATAGCAAATAAAATTTCCTCTTTAAAAACAAAATAGATTCAATTGAAGAAGAAGAGAAGCGACAAAAAATACTGAAAATAGTGCAACAACAGATGACAAGCCTGCCACCAATTCCAACCTATACACAACAAAAATCACGACTTATGGCAAGTTTTTTTTCTTTTTATCTTCCAATAATATCAGGTAGGTTGTATACACTTAGGGAAATCATAAAAGGTCATGAATTAAATTACATTTTCCAGAAATAAACGTTTTTATATCAAACAGTGGGATAAAGAGTTAATTTTCAAAATTGTGTTAATTTTGTACCTCTTTGTATATGAGAGTATAGTCTACCGAAAATGTAACATGACCAGGCTTGGAAATAAAGAAAATGCCTGGCGTGCGGTCGTCACATGCCATATTTGAAGAAAAGAAAATTGTGTGTGCGATTTTTAATAGTTTAATCGAGGTTTTAGAGCCTTAAGAATCAGACGGGGATCGCATATCATCGTTTAATCTACGTGTTAGAACCTTAGGAATCAGACGGCGGTCGTATATCATCATTTAATCTATGATATAGAGGCTTAGAAATCGAGCTGGCGGTCGCAGATCGTCATTAAATCTACGTTTTTGGGGCTGATAATATGAGGCGGGCTGGCTCGATTAGGCGAGCTAATTTTTACACTGCGATCATATGAGAAAAACTAGCCCGGTTAGATGGGCTGAAGAAACGAGACAGCACGTGACATTGGTTTTGATTCTCTAAAATCAGCCCGGTTAACCGGGCTAGCCTGGTTGAGAGCGATCACATGAGAAATCTTCCTGGTAGGCATCAACCAAGATCTCGGCTAAGCAGGCTGGCTCGGATGTCATATGATCACACAACTTTTTTATTAAGAGATTTTCTACTTTAGCGGGATCTCAGTAAAACGAGTCAGCCCACTTAACGGGGCCAACTCGCCTCATATGATCAGCCCCCCTAGAGGCTTAAAAATCAAACTAACGTGACGAAGTATACACACGCCATAACCGGATTATTAAATTTGAGGTGTGTGATTTTTAACACGCCACAATAACATATGGAGTGTGGGCGCATGCCAACGCACGCCATTCTTTTCCAAGCCTGCATGAATACAAATTTATGTATATATGTGATATAATTATTGGTACTTTTTAAAAGTGAAATGCATAAGCACACCTCCTGGTTATATTAAACTTCTCATTGGAAACATTAATAATGTTTTATGTAAGCAGGGGTCTTGTCATTTTGTTAATTAGTTTTGTATGTGGTATGTATGAGAGCATATTCTAGCATTAAAGGGTGTGAGTGCAATTTACATGAAAAAAGGGCACTTTTGACTTCTGAAAGTCTTTAAAAGGGCACATATTTCATTCAGACCCCCTAATTGGGGGAGTATATTTAAACTTTTTAACATTTCAAAAAGGTCATTGCATGCGATTATTGAACCCAAATAGGGGCTGGAATATGCACTACCCCTTTATTGGTGGTAATAAAATTGTGAGTGTGTTATATCTCATCATTTATAAATGTGATAGGTAATCGAAAATATTTGTTTATGTGTCAACCTTAGGAATATTTTAAAACAATACTAAATGACTTTGTAATACTAAGATTGACATTGTTGAAATATGTATGTAGCATGGTTCAAATAATGTTGCAAACATCTAATTGTGTGTGTGTGTGTGTATATATATACTAGGTTGGGATGATAGCAGCAAATTTGTCAAACTTTATGTCACACTAAAAGATATTAACAAATTAACACCAGAACAAATCACTTGTGAATTCACAGATTGTTCATTTAAATTTATGGCACATAATCATGGCGGCAAGAATCATCTCCTTCAAATTATCAAATTAGCACACAATATTAAACCAAATGAATCATCTTGCAAGGTCAATGTTTATTTGTTCTAATTCATTTATATTGTATATACAATTTTAATGATGCTGATGATGATTCTAAGATCCCAATGGTATCAATTTTAACCAAATTGTTAAGGCGGGTTTCCACTTAGATGATTTTGAGCATGCGACCAAGAGTGCCCTTTGTTTGTGCATGCTGAAAATGAGTTGTTCGCACAGATCGTCAATGAAAGTTCAAAGAGCTTCAACTACCAGAGCGATTTGCATGACTAAAATCGTCTAAGTGGAAACCGGCCTTTATTCTGTTAATGTGCTTGGTCCAGCACAATATTTGAGAAACCTCTATTTGTTTCTTTCACTGTGAAGAAGTTTGAAGATTTCTAGAAGATCCTCTGATCCAGAAAAAGGTGCTCAAGATTGTAAATATACACCTTGCATAGTGCACATGGTCCATTGAGAACTCTCATGGTACAAAGGCCTCTAGCATGGAAACAAATTGAAATTGGCTCATACTGTTCATACTATTACTTTGAACTAATATGACTACCTTATTTCCTGTAAAATTTGCGAGCCTTAATTTTCGCTCCCCCAAATTTTTATTTATCCTGAGAACTATTTTAATTAAACACAACAATCACAATAATTGTGTAAGAAACACAGGATCATAAGTGAACTCAAAGCATTAAAATCTTAAAGACGTTATTGTGTTGTAGTCACCCTTATAATTTTATGAAAGGTCAGGGGAGACTTTTAAAAACTTTATTTTTCCTTTTATTTACAATTATTAACACCCCTGGCAAAAGCAAAACAATAAAGAAATGAATATTGATTTAAATAATTTCCAGGGGGACAACACTAGGCCACTTATAAGGTTAAAACTAAAAGTACATGTGTTCTCATGAAAAATATGCAATGGCTGATTTTTAGTTATTTTTTGTTAGTTATTTACGAATATTTATACAGGATGATCTAGTCAGTATAAATGTAGATATATATACAGGGTCCTGTTTAAGACGTTTAATAATAATTGTGTATGAAGTGTGTATATGTGTATATATGAAGTGTGTATATGTGTATATAGTAAAATTTTATATAGTAGGGAGTAGAAAGAAGAAAGGATAAAAATGTATTTTAACTATGTAAATGTTAAATGATCAAAGGAAGGGTAAAGTTTATTCCAATATATATATATATATATATATATATATATTGGAATAAACTTTACCCTTCCTTTGATCATTTAACATTTACATAGTTAAAATACATTTTTATCCTTTCTTCTTTCTACTCCCTACTATATAAAATTTTACTATATACACATATACACACTTCATATATACACATATACACACTTCATACACAATTATTATTAAACGTCTTAAACAGGACCCTGTATATATATCTACATTTATACTGACTAGATCATCCTGTATAAATATTCGTAAATAACTAACAAAAAATAACTAAAAATCAGCCATTGCATATTTTTCATGAGAACACATGTACTTTTAGTTTTAACCTTATAAGTGGCCTAGTGTTGTCCCCCTGGAAATTATTTAAATCAATATTCATTTCTTTATTGTTTTGCTTTTGCCAGGGGTGTTAATAATTGTAAATAAAAGGAAAAATAAAGTTTTTAAAAGTCTCCCCTGACCTTTCATAAAATTATAAGGGTGACTACAACACAATAACGTCTTTAAGATTTTAATGCTTTGAGTTCACTTATGATCCTGTGTTTCTTACACAATTATTGTGATTGTTGTGTTTAATTAAAATAGTTCTCAGGATAAATAAAAATTTGGGGGAGCGAAAATTAAGGCTCGCAAATTTTACAGGAAATAAGGTAGTCATATTAGTTCAAAGTAATAGTATGAACAGTATGAGCCAATTTCAATTTGTTTCCATGCTAGAGGCCTTTGTACCATGAGAGTTCTCAATGGACCATGTGCACTATGCAAGGTGTATATTTACAATCTTGAGCACCTTTTTCTGGATCAGAGGATCTTCTAGAAATCTTCAAACTTCTTCACAGTGAAAGAAACAAATAGAGGTTTCTCAAATATTGTGCTGGACCAAGCACATTAACAGAATAAAGGCCGGTTTCCACTTAGACGATTTTAGTCATGCAAATCGCTCTGGTAGTTGAAGCTCTTTGAACTTTCATTGACGATCTGTGCGAACAACTCATTTTCAGCATGCACAAACAAAGGGCACTCTTGGTCGCATGCTCAAAATCATCTAAGTGGAAACCCGCCTTAACAATTTGGTTAAAATTGATACCATTGGGATCTTAGAATCATCATCAGCATCATTAAAATTGTATATACAATATAAATGAATTAGAACAAATAAACATTGACCTTGCAAGATGATTCATTTGGTTTAATATTGTGTGCTAATTTGATAATTTGAAGGAGATGATTCTTGCCGCCATGATTATGTGCCATAAATTTAAATGAACAATCTGTGAATTCACAAGTGATTTGTTCTGGTGTTAATTTGTTAATATCTTTTAGTGTGACATAAAGTTTGACAAATTTGCTGCTATCATCCCAACCTAGTATATATATACACACACACACACACAATTAGATGTTTGCAACATTATTTGAACCATGCTACATACATATTTCAACAATGTCAATCTTAGTATTACAAAGTCATTTAGTATTGTTTTAAAATATTCCTAAGGTTGACACATAAACAAATATTTTCGATTACCTATCACATTTATAAATGATGAGATATAACACACTCACAATTTTATTACCACCAATAAAGGGGTAGTGCATATTCCAGCCCCTATTTGGGTTCAATAATCGCATGCAATGACCTTTTTGAAATGTTAAAAAGTTTAAATATACTCCCCCAATTAGGGGGTCTGAATGAAATATGTGCCCTTTTAAAGACTTTCAGAAGTCAAAAGTGCCCTTTTTTCATGTAAATTGCACTCACACCCTTTAATGCTAGAATATGCTCTCATACATACCACATACAAAACTAATTAACAAAATGACAAGACCCCTGCTTACATAAAACATTATTAATGTTTCCAATGAGAAGTTTAATATAACCAGGAGGTGTGCTTATGCATTTCACTTTTAAAAAGTACCAATAATTATATCACATATATACATAAATTTGTATTCATGCAGGCTTGGAAAAGAATGGCGTGCGTTGGCATGCGCCCACACTCCATATGTTATTGTGGCGTGTTAAAAATCACACACCTCAAATTTAATAATCCGGTTATGGCGTGTGTATACTTCGTCACGTTAGTTTGATTTTTAAGCCTCTAGGGGGGCTGATCATATGAGGCGAGTTGGCCCCGTTAAGTGGGCTGACTCGTTTTACTGAGATCCCGCTAAAGTAGAAAATCTCTTAATAAAAAAGTTGTGTGATCATATGACATCCGAGCCAGCCTGCTTAGCCGAGATCTTGGTTGATGCCTACCAGGAAGATTTCTCATGTGATCGCTCTCAACCAGGCTAGCCCGGTTAACCGGGCTGATTTTAGAGAATCAAAACCAATGTCACGTGCTGTCTCGTTTCTTCAGCCCATCTAACCGGGCTAGTTTTTCTCATATGATCGCAGTGTAAAAATTAGCTCGCCTAATCGAGCCAGCCCGCCTCATATTATCAGCCCCAAAAACGTAGATTTAATGACGATCTGCGACCGCCAGCTCGATTTCTAAGCCTCTATATCATAGATTAAATGATGATATACGACCGCCGTCTGATTCCTAAGGTTCTAACACGTAGATTAAACGATGATATGCGATCCCCGTCTGATTCTTAAGGCTCTAAAACCTCGATTAAACTATTAAAAATCGCACACACAATTTTCTTTTCTTCAAATATGGCATGTGACGACCGCACGCCAGGCATTTTCTTTATTTCCAAGCCTGGTCATGTTACATTTTCGGTAGACTATACTCTCATATACAAAGAGGTACAAAATTAACACAATTTTGAAAATTAACTCTTTATCCCACTGTTTGATATAAAAACGTTTATTTCTGGAAAATGTAATTTAATTCATGACCTTTTATGATTTCCCTAAGTGTATACAACCTACCTGATATTATTGGAAGATAAAAAGAAAAAAAACTTGCCATAAGTCGTGATTTTTGTTGTGTATAGGTTGGAATTGGTGGCAGGCTTGTCATCTGTTGTTGCACTATTTTCAGTATTTTTTGTCGCTTCTCTTCTTCTTCAATTGAATCTATTTTGTTTTTAAAGAGGAAATTTTATTTGCTATTATTTTGCGCACATTTGATCGAACGACAGATATGAGTATGGATTCCAATTCTTGTAAGTCGCCTCTTAACTGAAAGAGAGAAATAGATACACTTATTAGTGGTGAAATTGTTTAGACACACATTTTATTAAATAATATTAAAAAAACACCAACCAGGACCTGATGCCTGAAGAGTTGATACTTTCTTGTAGCCCCTGGAAGCAATCAGAGTAAATGCATTATATGCATACGCTATTAGATGTATTGGAGTTTAATATGTAAATATATACACAGCTAACAACAAACATGTTAAGGAGTATCCAAGTGTTTGAGCGTTGCCACTGGTGATAATTAATGTTTAGATGAAAACTTTCTACTAACCCTTAGGTCAATTGCAGAATTGTTTGTATGCGGTGGGAAGCTCTTATGCTTTTGTCAAGGGTTGTACCATAACACGTTGACTGCCAACCAAAATTTGCGTAACCATTCCAAAACTGCTGATGACAAGGAATTCCTTCAAGGTCAGGTGTTTCAGAAATACAGATGACGAGTTATCTTGTCAAGCACGATCTTCCTACCAAAACTGCCGATGGTGAGATATCTTGTCATGCACAATCTTCCTAAAACTTTATCATATCTTAACCTTTTAATGCATAAGTATACCTCCTGGAAATTGTCTATTTTTTATTGAAAGTCAATGTAATTTTATGAAGAATCAGGGGGCTTATAAGAGTATCTAATAATTTTTTTTCTCCTAATTTTCTATTTTATTTCCAAAATTTTACCTCCTGCAAAGAAGCAATACAACAAAGAAATCTGTAATTAATTTGTCCATTTCAGGGGACACTGCGCATTAAAGGGTCAATATAATGTTTAGTATCAATGAAGGAGTGATGCCTTTTACTTGACCTTTTTAAGTAGTTTTTCCATAAAACTATATATCTCGTCATGGCACTAAGAAAGAGTAATTTCAACTAACATGGCAATAACGAGATATCCCGGCATGCTTTGTTATTCAGTTTTTTAAATATATATGTGTAGAATATAGCTGGAAAATTTATAAATGTATATTATAATGGTATATTATGGTGTTAGCGAGACAAAAAACCAAGTAGCATTTCTGGTACTGTTACGATCTTTGAAGTTGGGATTTTAAGAATACGACTGCTACATTGTTGCCGCAATTCGGGTATGGGTGCACCATTACCGTACGGCAATGCCGAGATCACCTTTTATGACAAAATATTTCGTCATCAGCAGTCAATGTCTTGAGCTGTACCTGAAGATACTTTTGTTAGCAATTATTGTTCTTGTTTTAGCATGTCTTTTGAAACAAATTATAAAAACTACAATCCGATAACTATTATAGTGAAAAGTTCACTAAATTTTTAAAAGATGTCACAAGGTCATCCGTGTAGTGAAGGATACTACATAGGTGTCAGACAAGTGGAGGTGACGGTGGTAAGCATCACTATACCAATGGCCTAGGATCTGAATCGCACTGTCTGGTACACCAATGGATGCAGCTGCCGATGCGCCACCAATACGGAATGAATGTGTGTTTATATAACAATTAGGTAAGTTCCAGTGCAGGAGTTCAGCCAAGAAAGTGTGCCAAAATCTACCTCTGAAGCATCAGTGTAAAGGTGTAATGTGTCAGCTGAAATTATGTTATGCTGGAAAAACGGACACCCCATTCCACAGTGGGTAGGAACTTACACCACCACTGAATATCCAAATGAGCCTCAGAATTAAGTGTAATGTGATGGTTGCGACTGGACAACTGTGGTAGAAAGATCATTAAGTCGGTGAAGAAAATTTCTTCCTGGCTAGACCACTTTAGAGGCAAAGGATAAGCATCCAATAAGGGACAACATCTCCTGTTTCGTGCACTTTTTACGATGACGTCACCTGTGTAAGTCCAAAGACGGGTGATTTCTGTGGATGCATCAATCTCTATTCCTAGGTAAGTTATAGTCTGACTAGGACCACATATCTTATCAGGGGCTAACAGTACCTCCAGTTCATCACACATTAATATCATAGTTGTCATATATTGTTGGCATTCCTCCCTTGATGTGCCACAAATAAAAAAATCACGAAGATAGTGAACAAGCCAAGAAATGCCAAAAATAATGATAACTACTACGGTCACATTTATCCTGGGAATTAAAAGAGTGGCAGTATGGTTGATTGTTGACAAATGTTGGCTGTGTACAATTAATGCTGGGGGACAGGAAAGAGAGGCTGCTTGTCTGAAGATTGAACTCTAGCTGTCGATGTGGTAGCACTCTGGGACGGTGGCATAGATCAAGCACTGCTAGGGATACGGGAAGGGTATTGACTAGCAAATTGGGCGTAATTGTTACAGGTGAAACACTGGACTAATAATGGTGCCCCGTAAATACCGGTTATAAAGATCATCGTCGATTCTATCCAATTGTAGTAGAGGGTTGTTTGCTAATTGCTGTCGAAATAAATGATCATATGTGGACCATGCCGAAAAGGGATGTTAAGAGGCAAACTGACTAATGAGTGATTTGTAATAAACAAGTTGGAAGAAAGTTCTGGGAAAAAGATAACCATCGGAAATATAAGAAAACTTCATTCTTGGCATGCAAAATCAGTGTAAAAAATAATTTTATTGTAAGAAATCTTCCTTCGTGGCAATTAAAATCATGGTAAAATCGCAACCTCGTACCCAGGGCCTTTTTCTCTTTTTGATATCGGATGGCGAGAAAAGAAGGCCCTGGCATCGTCTGCGCGATTAAGCAATTTGATTGGTTACT
>JANTOQ010435572.1:0-11666 GCA_027564595.1 Bythotiara depressa
ATTGTATATTTATTATTCTATATATTATAAAAACATTTAAAACACCTTTCATTATTTCATTATGTTTAGCACCTACCTACTTTGCTTGCTATATTTGATGGCTTCGACTCGGTAACTACCTTAAAAGAAGAAAGTTTCATGAAAATATTTTTTTCAAAGTTCGCAAAATTAAATTCTTGAGAAAAATGTTAGTTTACCATCCTGTTCCAAATTTTCAAGACATAAGCCTACATTCTTTGTGAGAAAGTACATTGAAAACGATTAACAGATATTAACACCTAACAAGAGAACACATACACAGGACGGCACAACTATCTAACGAGGACAATTAATGTATATTACCATATAACATGTAAGATATATTGGACGTGACACATTAAGAACAGTAGGTCTCTCCACATGAAAATGATGCCCAACGTCTCATTCGTAAACTTCTCAACAAGAAATCATTTTTGCTCTATCCGGGAATCGTATTCGGGTCGCCCAAAGGCAAAGCGTGGACATTAACCACTACAATACAAACCCACAAACGAAAGAACAAAAATCCCCACAGGCGCCTAATCTGCAAGGCTATATATATGCAGACTATGTTTGTTGCCTACGGATTCCAAATCAGCACCCCGAAATGTTTACTGTGTAAATTTTCAAGTCAGAAGGTTTATTTATAAATTTTGAACAAATCTATCCCAATATGCCCACAAAACCCTATTTTCAGCGTAAATATAAAAAACGATCTGCAGATTCAAAATCAGCACCACCAAAATGTTTACTGTGCACATTTTCAAGTCAAACGGATCCATTTTAAATTTTGACATAATTTGGCCCAAAATGCCTCCCCAAAAAACCCTATTTTTAAACGCAAATATGAAAAACGAAGCCCAAATTCATAATCAGCAGCCCTGATATGTTTCCTGTGCAAATTTTCAAGTCAAACAGCCTTTAAAATACACACAACAAGCCTATAATAAATTGATTTTGATTTTAAAAGGTCTGGTAACGAAGTGAGAATTTTGGCCTTCATGGGACAAGCTGGCTTCAAATTTAAAAATTCAAGGTGCTTTGCATTTTTAATTATGCACATAATTTTTTTAAATAAGTAACTTTTGAAAAATAAAAAAAATAAAAATGATTGGCACTCATGGGCCACCGTAATGGAGTCTATTATATCAGGCAGTTTAGCATCTATGTTTTCACAATTTAATACAATTATATTGTGAGTACGTATTACCAATTTATTCACTTTTTTAGCCTCTATTTGGTTGGTTTAACGTAGGTTAACTATGCCGCAATATGTAAAGGCGGGCAATATCATGCTGGTGTAAATCAGTCTGGATGCATGAGTTGTTAGATATGGTTGTAACTTGGACATTAGGTGAAGTTGAGCACGGCACTTTTGTATTTTCTTTGAAAATCTTCATTTAGGTCAAGTGTAGTTTCTAAATATATTCTGAGATATTTATACAATTTTGTAAACATGATGGGTGTACCATTTATTTTAAGGACAATTTATCAGTCTTTAAATTACAGTTTCCTGTTCCACTCCTCTTTTGCCTTTCTTTATATTTAATACAACATTTTTATTAAACCAAGTAGAAAGGCATTCTAAATCATCAGGCAAATGGTTTTCGATAATTTTAAAACATTTACTTGACAGATATATTACGGTATCATCAGCATATTTTATGAATCTCCATTTTTTCAGTACATCCATGAGGCCATTCATAGTTAATTGTTTATTCATAGTGATCCGCTTGCATCACAAATTTAGATTTTGCCACATGAAGTTTGATTATTTTTGTTATGTGAAAAAACCTTTAAATGTCAAAAAAGTTTAGTTTTGTTTGTTTTAGGTTAGCAACAATTGTTTATAAAAACAACGAAGGAAGAACCTAGAACACAGATTTAATGAATTACATTATTAATAAACAGGTTGTCTAGACGCTGAGTACCTCATAATATGAACTGGAAGTAAGCGATAAAGGAAAAGCAATTTCTCTTTCTCAATATGTCTTTCTTTTTAGAATTTTTCCATTGAAGAAAATCTTTAAAACACAACTTATTCGGCTGGATCTCCAAAGCCTTGACATTCAGTTATATACTTTTTAAAGCCTATAAAATTGCCTGTTAAGTCACTCACAATAGCTTTCTAGCCTCAGAAAGTCGTACCCTTAAGTTTCTAAAGCCAGAAAAGCGAAGTTAATGGTCGTAAATGTCACTTACGATAGGTTAATAAAGCTGTCATGAGTGACAATTTACACCCCCACTATGATTTTACGGCTTCAACTAGTTGTTGAGAATGAGATTTTATGACTGCTGCTATGATTTTCTAGCTTAAATAAGCTATCACGAGTGACATTTTACTGCTATGACTATGACTTTATGGCTTAAACTAGTTGTCGTGAATGGGATTTTACGGCCGCTACTATGATTTGGTAGCCTAAAAAAGCTGTCACAAGTGATATTTTACGTCCGCTACTACAATTTCTAGCTTAAAAAAGCTGTTATGAGTGACTTTTTACTGCAGCAAATACGATTTTCTAGCTTGAAGAAGCTACCACAAGTGATATTTTACGGCTGTTACTACAATTTTATTGTTTAAAGTAGCTATCGTGAGTGAGATTTTACGGCCGTACTAGACAGACTTTGCTTCTTTCATGTGCAAAAATTCAATTGCTGTGACTAGAAAAGATGTATGTAATGCCAGGTTTCTATTATAGGCAATACACATCTTGGGAATAACAAATTATATAAAGAAGCTAATCTCAATTAAATATTAGCTTTAAGTTGAAGCCAGAAATTTCCACAAAGCAAGAGTGGAGACGTTATGAGGTAATTATGTTAAGTAAGCATGATGCTGTTTACATAGAGAACCATGTAGAACATGAGTGAGTTGTTCTTTCATCATTCTGGAGGTTGGAATAAGTGTCTTTTTTTGCATTTAATCACAATACCAGCTATAACTGTTATATAACATGAATGAACATTGTAAAATAAACATTACGGCATCAAGACAACCTGTTTGTTTATGTAAAATGTAGTTTATGGATTCATTATTTTAAAGAGATCAAGTATGTATAAAGAAAGAAAGGATAATGCATAATTAATAAACTTAATTTATAAATTACAAGAAATAACCAAATAATCACCGCATCCAGCATTGTGGAATTTAATTAGAAATTGACTATGAATGAACAATTAACTATGAATGGTCTGATGTCATTTAATTCAATTAAGGAAAGGAAAGGTCCAAGTATTGAGCCTTGGGGTTCTCCATGATATATAGAATATGGATCAGTAACTGAGTTGCCGTATATTATTTGTATGTGATTGAATAGATTGTCAGAAAACCAAAGATGGGAAATATGAGTTATACTATAGGCAGGAATGTTTGATAGGAGACTAGAGTGACTAACAGTATCAAAGGCCTTTGACAGATCTATGAATACCACTCTCACAAGACAACTATCATCTGTCTTTCCTTATATTATCAATGAAGTAGGTTACTGCTGTTTCAGCCAATGGTTTAGAAGGAAATCCAAATTGTTAGTAACAAAGGAGTTCATTTTCCTAGTTAGTTTTACTTATGAAGATGTGAAGTGTAGTCACATTTCTACATTTCTTGCAAAGAAGAGGACTTTTAAGTTAAAAATTTATAATAAAAGATTAAGAAGAGCTACATATTCTATATGTACCTGCACTTATATATTTCAAAACTGATTTTTTATGCTTTCAGCTTTAAAGTCTGATGAATGTGTGATGAATCAATGAAGGATCTAAATTATATCCATGTTGATGTTTTCAAGGTACACCATGACCCTTTTTGCAAAACAAAATTATACAATTTTTGCAATACGAAAGAAATTGAATGGCAATAACACTTTTTCGTCAAATATTTGTGTTTTCTCTTATCCTAAACCCTATTTGTGCTGCCTTTAATACTTTCCCAATGGCTTTATGAATATCTTGGCTGGGTTTCTTCGGGGATGATTTGGAAACACTTTCTTGTGATACCTCATTGTTCCGAAAAGATGGCAAGTTCCTTTGAATTGAATGGGGCTCCATTGTCTGTGTTGTGTCTATCTGGGTTTCCATGTGTATTGTATGCCTCATTAGGATCATTGAGAACTGGTGTGGCAGTGGTGGTGGATACAAATGTTGGAATAGGAAATTGAATGACTAGGACAAGGCGTTTGTCTAGCATTAGTCCAAACAGGTCGATATTGACATCTTCCCATTCACCTGAGGGTGTAAACTGGGACGATGTGGACTCATTCGTTGTACTCCTAGTGAATAGTTGGTATATTAAATAGGTCCAGCAATCGAAACGTAAGAGTGCAGGAAACATTTCAAGTTACTCATGCCATTAAGTTGCTCATTTTGTGAGAATGGGATTTTTGGTGGTTTCTTTTATCATATATTCAAAGGAAAGGGTTTCCAAATAGGGTGAAAATTGCACAAACCACACAGTTTTCTATAGCACATCTGTCTCTTTTGTCTCCAGTTCTCTGTACGACAGCATGATATGATCTGTTCGTTCTGACCCATAGCGAACTGACCTGACAACTTGCCCTGGCTTCTATGTGAGGTGTATCTGGCAAAGACCCTTGCGATAGTGATAGTATGGTGGAGAGTACTGATCGATGTCTGTGTATGTTGGTAAAGCATGGTCGAAATAGTGGGTATACTGACGTCTTGAAATGCCTGTTTAAGGTGCAGGAATTCGTGCTGACATTGTGTTGACCTGAGAAATCACTGTGATTTGTGTTAGTTCCTGAAGATGAACTGTGCTTTTAGCCATCATGGAAAGAGACTCTGAATTAGCTTGAAGCATGCACAGGAGTGACATAACTTCAGATTTATTCTCCAGTAGGGTGGTATCTTTACGTGCCTGATCCTTTTCCGGATCTGCACCATCTTTTGAAATAAGTGTGCCCAGTAAGATATGTCAGTTTTGTGTATTCGCTTATCTGGGTTGAGTGTTAATCCAGAAACGTTTCTGATCTTAAATGTCATTCCTGACGCTCTTTGTGTTCCTCATGGGAATTTTGCTGCTATGGTTAGGCTGTCATGAATTGAGTGTGTTCCAGGTATAGGAGTGAAGAGTGGGCAGGCATAAGGCTTTGAGCTCTGCAATTGCTGGTTTGCTTCCCATTGTCAATCGTGTGCATTTCAATTTCTCCCCACAATAAAATGCTGCAATAGAGCTATAGTGCTAGCTCTAGTTGGTAATTGTAATTTTGAAAAGGGTGTGCATTTCATGCGGTTCCTTGTTAGATTCGTGGTCTTGCCACTAGTAGAATGGTCTCATCAATATGTAGTATCACCTGGTGATGTAGTTCTCCAAGACAACTGAATTTGGACTAAAGCTGTTTGATGTGAGTGTCTTGACAGGAGGTACATCACACATGGAAAGTAAGAATGCCAAGATTCTCTGTTGCTGGACTACTGAGCAACGTTTCTACATCTCTGTCAATATGTTTTCCCATATTGGCCATGGTTTCTTTGGCACCCATATAAAACCTGGCACATTTATCTGTCTATGAACCTCACAGTTTAAGTCGCATTTTTGTTTGTTGAAATGGAGGTTTAGTTTTCAGGTTTATAATGGTATTATATGTAAGTCCAGACCAGGGATAGCCAGGTGTTTCTTTAACTGTGACGGTGAGGTGATAGTGTGGTGTGTTTAGTGTTTTACATATTTTTCAGTAGCAACTACTGATATAACCTATTTGACAAGCCTTGGCCCTATTGCTGGGACAAACCTGGCTGGTGTTTCAATCAGCATCAGTATCAACTGAATAATTTTATGTGGAATATGCTGAGCTACTATCATTATTGGAGGTTTTCTTGTTGTTATGGTATTCAGGCCTATACTCCTTTTTCCGCAGGTAGAACATTGGTTGAAAGCATAGACTTTCGGTAAGAACAAGCATGTGATGAACAGAATAGACATTTGCTACGGACATTCTTATCAGAAGAAGCACTTATAATTTTGTCCCAAGCCTGTTCATTTTTTGACTATTTTCTAGGTTATTGCACTCTTCCTATATTACTAGTTGCTGAGTGCATTCTTTCTCATGACCTGGTTTAACGTTCTTATGATTATATGGTATATTCAAGAGCTCCTCCATCTTATGGGCTCAGATCTGTCAAGTCTTTTCATTTGGATATCCCAAGAACAGATCGTTTTAAGTAGCACTACTAAGTGGGATCAACTTGATCCAAATATTCAAAATTCTCTCTCTATATCAATTTTTCAAAATTATCTACTAAAATTTATACATCACGGAGCTATGTCTATTTTCGGTGTTCACAATCCATTTGGTCTTAAATTGCTAACTAGACTCCGACTTGGTCTCAGTCATCTAAATATTTATATGTTTGTTAACGTTATAATATTATGTTATGAATATAGAAATCAACAACAAAAAAACTAAATATAACATGAGTTTTTCCATTTTATGTCTCTCAATCTGACGGTAATTTTGTCCAGTGGTGATAAGTGCTCTAGGTACCCACGTTTTGTTTTCCAGTTCATGATATATTCTACCTTGTATCTTTCTGTATTTTGATGCTCGTGTTGGGTCATAAATTAGCTGGAGAGTTGCTCACTATTAAAAGCATAACTAAAATAATTTGATGTTCTCGACTCATCAAATACTATTTTTCCAGAACATACCATTTTACACATATTTTAATAAAGTTTCAGCTCCTTTACAAAAACCTTAGTTTATTGTGTTTAAGCAATATGAGCCAAGGGGTCTTATACATCTTCATTGTTTTTCCGGAGTTTTTCTACCTAGTTTTATCATTATTGCCATTGCAGTTGATATTGATGTATACAAAAATAATTTATTTTTATTTTTCTACAACCTACCCCTTGGCTTATCAAATTCTTTAGACAGGTTAGACAGACTAGGGAGCTTAGACAGATTAGAAAGGTTAGACAGACCAGGAAGCTTAGACAGGTTAGACAGACTAGGAAGCTTAGACAGACTAGGAAGGTTAGACAGACTAGGGAGCTTAGACAGACTAGAAAGGTTAGACAGACTAGGAAGCTTAGACAGGTTAGATAGACTAGGGAGTTTAGACAGACTAGACAAACAGACTAGGGAGGTTAGACAGACTAGATACACTAGGCAGCTCAGATAGACTAGACTGCTTAGGAAGATTTATACAACGTAGGAAGAGTTGACAGTTTTGGAAGACTAGGTAGCTCAGTTAGAGTAGACAGTAAACGGTTTGGGTAGATTAGATAACATAAGGCCAATCCCCATTAGAGTGTTTTCGGTTGCGCGATCCGCAAAGACTGATGTGTTGCACATGCGCGTTTTATTTTTCGTAATTATTGCGTACAACTACGCCGTTTGCGGTGATCACCAGGGAGTTAAACATGTTTCAACTCTTTCAGCAATCAGAGCGAAAAGTTTTGGACTGCTTCGGAAAAAAAGCCCATTGTTTATTTCAATATCGCGAACACAGATGTATGGTTTGCTGCCCTCCAGCAACAGCTTCTTTCTCAAGGATTTCAATTTTCACCGCCAATCCCGAATTTGTCATTTCAACAAGGCTCGGAAGAGGTATACACTAAGGGTCATAATGATGAAGAGTGGCATTCAAATTTGGTTAGATGCTGAGTTAGATCTGGTGGAATCTGAAGGAATACAGTTGTTGTTTCTGGGATTCATCTTGTAGGGTATTCAAGGAACACAGCAAAAAGCAACATGTCTGGAGAAAAACAGAGTGTTAGGAGAAGAAGTTATACAACAAACTTACATAGATAATTTACTTCAAACTAAAGTTAACTAGCAGCTGAAATATGGCATTTTCTGCTTATAACTTTATTATTTACAATCATAAGCAATAATATTATATATATACATCCATGTCAAACCCAGATATCTTTAAAGGTTCTCGTATTTGATCTCCTTTATATTTTTCTGGTTATGTTTATGTGATCAATATTTTGGAATCTGATTATTAAAAACTTTAAATCGGTCAAGATTTCATTTCAGTTTTTCATAATTGAAAGTAAACGTGGACTAACTGTTCTCGGCTGTTTTATTTGTTATGTTAGTGACATATAATATGCTTTCAAGGATGGGATTAACATTTGTTTACCTTTCTGTTCACTTAGAGACATCTAAAAATATTAAGGATGGATTTTCAAAATGCCTCATTAAACGGGATCTTTTAACAAGGTCAGGTGGTGGTGCAATGAAATTACAAGAATGTAAACTATTTCACGAGCTTCAATGTTTGAAAGATTCGGTTTCTAATAGAGTAACCTAAAGCAATTTGCCAATGACTCAGCTAGCCAGTCCTAATAATGGGACAGAAACAGATACATTGTCATTTTTTCCTTAACCTTCACTTTCTGCTGCTGGTAAATGAAAACGCCAAACTAAGAATCAAATCGAGACCAGTGAAAGCTCAGCTGGAAAGCTGAATTTCGGCATTATCTGAGCAAAGAAGATGGTGAAAGAAAATGATGCTGATTGCTGTATTTTGTAGAAGTGTGATACAAATGTTTTCACAACTTTCTCTACATAAAGATCGAAGAGCAAAGTTGGCAATTCAGAAGGTGGTTTATGAAATGGAATTTGTCCGGAATTTATATCCAGGCTGGCCATACACATATTTACATTGCAGTACTTTGTTTTTATTCATCAATCCTTAAAATAAGAAACCAGTTGAAAAAACAATCTTTCCAGTTTCCTCTGTTCAAATAAAGGTCTCACCCATTAGCGGTGTTTTCTAACTACTTTACCATTTTTTTCAATTTAGCGTTATGCTAACAAAAAGTTTAATGTCTTCTTTTTGCATAGCCATGTTTGTGCATATGAAAACAACCACGCGCGCCAAATGTATGTTTATGGAGATTGGCCTTTAGGAAGACTAGATGGCTTAGGAAGTGTAAGAATATTAGACTTCATCATTTTGCTTACAAGCTGAAATGCTTATCCCAAGTTAAGGGAAAATACCTGGCAGCATTCCTACGATATTCCTGCAGAAGGAACCAACGAAAGTGCACAAAACAGTGATCGTAAAAAAGATAGAGAGCTGAATCAGGTAAAAACTATTTGTTTTATTATATACATTTATTTAATGCCTGACAAAAAAAACAAGGAAGAAAGTTAGTTATATTTATTTTACTATTTATAGCTACCGGAAGAAGAAAATTCATCCGGTCAAGAAATTCATGCCTCACTTCCAATTCCCGATGAGGAGGAAAACTTTCGTTTAATGTCAACTCAGATTGCAACACTCACGCGGGACTATGGTACGCAAACACAAGATGGAAGTGTGTTAAATGGAGCGGTTCATGTAAAATGTGAGTTGTAGCTGCCACTCGTTTCAAGAAGAAAAAAGAAAGTCCAGAAGACATGACAGATGATGAAATACAGTAGGAAATGAAGAAGAAACAATTTCCCGCAAGTGGTCAATATTTACTCTTAAGTCAATTTTTAAACTAACTAATCATTAATTAACCCCCTGTCAGTTTTTGTGCAATGTATGGGCAGAAATTTTGGAAACAAAATAATGTAAAAAATTTATTATTTGGAATAATGGTACTTCCATTGGGATTAAATCCTCAGCAAGTGAAAACCTTGTATCAATAAAAAAAGTACTTATTTGGGAATTTTTACTTTTCCTTCGGTTTCCCAGTACTCTCGCGGTCATGAAGATATAATAATAACAGTGTCCACAGGGCATCCTTCAGAAAAACCACACTGTTAAAACTTTCATGTTGAGTGACGCATGTTTTCTCTAAAATAAATAATGAAAAACAGTTAAAAGTGTCGATGCTAGGTATTTTCGTTTATGTCAGCTCCCCACCACTACCTAGTTCAAAACTTTGTACCATCGATAAATCTCTGCAGAATATATTCTACATTAAACATAATCTTCTTTTATATAATGAATTTGCTCGGAACAAGATTGCATAAACTGCATTTTCTTTCTATTTAGACTAGGTGTCCCAATGGCACCTTACAAACATGTACACACATGACCGCACACCACTAACTGACGAGGGCAAATATTGCATATTGATAGACTAGTGACGCGCACTTTTGAAGATGGCCGCCATGGCACACACAAGTTAAGTTCCTGATGCAAATGTTAAAATTAATGATATATTTTACACAGAAAGCAGCAATGCATATATAGAAGATATGGAAATTTTTCTCCAACAATATGATGAGGAAAATAGAAGTAATAATAATGATAAAAAGGAGATGATAACAGAAGCAATAACATATATTCACAGGAAGAAAAAGAGAGCAGATTTAACCAGCATAAAAAGCAAAGTAAACGATTTTTCACAGGACGAGGTAAGTCAAATTTTAGATCTACTTATCCAGGAAGGAATTCTATACTGAACAATGAGTGGGAATCGAGAGTCTTTTCGATTTACATCTGAGAAACATAAACAAAACCTTGATAACGAATATAATTATACAGAATACGGAATAAGTGACTTGTGAAGTGATATGTATGAAATGAAAGAGAAAATAATAGAACTAGAGAAAGGCAAACGTATAAATACCATCCTAGAAAACGAAAATCTTTTTCTCAAAACTGAACTGGAGGAAATGCGAAATTTAGTTAAAACTTTAGTCGATCAACTGTCGCAGAATCATTCATGCGTAAACTTGCAAAAATGTTCTCATACAGAAGTTGAAATTAAAAATCGCAACGAAATTGTCAGAAACGAAACAATTAATCCATTAACACCATGTCATCACCAATATGACTCATCATTAGCACTTAGAGATTACATCTCTCCTTCACGTTGCGACCTTACACACACGATCGACACTTCAACTAAAATTATAGATGAGGTAGAAACCAGCGGCACAGTATCCCACATAGACCAAAGCCAAGTTAATTTAAAAGAAACGTTGTAAGAGCAATTAAAAGATATTAGACTCGTTTAATTTATCTAAATAGCAAAATGAACACTATTCATGCGGTTGAAAGAAACAACAGAATTGAACTTTCAAATATATAAACATAGAAGGACCCTCCACATATTAAGACCACACACCTTTAGAAAAACACAATTCTCATAGCAGGCGATTCAATTACATACAATCTTGATGAAAAAAGACTTTCGGGGGAAAGGTCGAAATGTGAAAGTCCGCGCTTTTCCAGGAGCAACTACAAATGACATGCATCATTACCTGCTGCCGCTCTTAAATAAGGAACCAGAAAAGATTATTATCCACACAGGTGAGAATGAAGTTATACACCAAACGTCTCAAGAGATAATGGAAAATTATGAAAATTTACAGTCATTCATAGGAAGTATAAATCCACGATGCAAAGTCATTTTTTTTCGCCAACACACAGAGTTGATCATGCAAAAGTGACAGTTACTGTAAACCAACTGAGATCTAACCTGTTAAACAGCGAGTTGGATATAATTGACAATGGCAACATCCTGAAGGGTCATCCTAGCCGTAAAGGGCTATACCTCAACATGAAAGGAACAAGAAGGTTAGCTATAAATATCCTTATTTTTATAAAGCATTTTTGACAAGAATTACACTGGCTGGCAATAATTATTATGTTTATGATAAATTTATTAACACTCAAGTAACCAATGATTCTGAAGTTGAAAGTATGTCTAGTGTGAAAACACCAGATAATCAAATACC
>JANTOQ010435683.1:0-11665 GCA_027564595.1 Bythotiara depressa
GATAAAACGTGAAAATGGCAAGAAAGTGGTAAGAAATTAATGATGTGCGTAATTAATTAGGCACAAACAGTAGATATGTTAGGATAATATTACCATTAAGCAATGTCCGCTGAGTCTATTGCACTGATTTTAGCTCAGCCCCTCCACAAGAGGAAGAAGAGCAAACATGCAAAGTTTCATTGCATACAAATTCGCCATTCCTGATTGTTTTAAATTTAGATATTTGTTGCTTTGAGAAAAACACGTTTTAAACAACGAAACACTGAAAGTTATACAATATTATACGTAGACGTTCTCTTAATTTGTAGTTTACCCATTCAATTTAAACCAATTCATTGTTCTTGACTTCAATCTCTCTCCCGTTTGCTCATAACATCTTCCTTTGCTTTGTTATCACCATATCCGTTCATAGTTATTTCATAGAAATTCCCATTTCTTAACGCCTCAACGTCCCTAACCCTTTCGGAAGCAACCGAACGTCACAATACCACAGCACAGTATATTTTTGCTTCCAGTACAAACGTTGTTTACAGAGGATTCCAAAAAGTATATTATAAAGATAACATTATCCGTACGACTTAGTTAATCATATGGCCAAGTTTGAAGTCCGCATCGCAATCTTTCTAGATTTTTTACAAAATTGGTCTCATTAAGATTACATTCCTTAATTGACCATTTGACCATAACTTTTCTAGAACTCCCTCTTAAATCTCGGAAACCACTAATTCATGCAATTTGGTGTGAGTAAAGACAGATGAAGTTGATTAATTTTCACTTATAATTTCTTGCTGACGTCACTTTCTGATGACGCCATCAAAATAAAATTGACGAAATATTGGCTAAATTTGATCAAAATATTTTTTGGTTAAAATATTTGTAAATTTGGTTTCCCACATGGGGTACACATCATACCTATAAAAGTAATTTTTTAATGTTAATTTCTTTTGCTTACAACTCAAAAAATATTTTCCACCTTTTTATAAAACCTTCCTGATTGTGTGTACGTAATATAGATACAAAATTAAAGTCACAATATTTAAAGATGCACCGAAAGGAAAAATAAATTTAGGAGAAAACACTATACCACTGCTCCAACATATTAATACGAGGCTGTACGAATAATTTGGTTGTAAATTTATTAAATTTTTCTGTCCTCGCCATTGGCACCAATTCAAATTTCGGATGGCTGCGCGAATATCATATTTTACGAATAAACATATCATTTATTGAGGAGTTACAAAAAACATCTTACATTATTTCTTATATTTCTGGAAACGAATAACATACATAGATCATTGGAAGGTACGACTGGTGTTCTGTGGTTCATGGTATATGACAAATAAAAGCAAAGGCTTTCTATAGACATAAACCTTTCTTCAGCACTGGTCGTAATCCTAAACTAATACTAATATTCTTGGAGTGTGACCATCACCTTTCACATTGCAGCATTGGACAGACTATCCAATTTTTGTACAGCGATAGTTCGGAAGAACTTGTACAAACTGCGATGTAGGGAAACTAACTAACCTCCATACACCCTAGTTAGCCTGAAATGGTAAAAAAGGATACATTGTGACGTGGTCAACTATAAATGCAACAGGGCGACTTTGCAAAATGTACATACAAAATGTTTTTTCTAAACCCTATTGAAACCGTAATACGCTCAGTTATGGTGTAGCATTAGTATCTACTATGTTTTGTTTTATTTTATTTAAGTTATATAATAATATTATAATATATTTTAATTTGCCATTTAACATTAATTAGCTTTCTCCGTTAAGGACCATGCCTTTTTATAAAAAATGAGGTTTTTAGAAAGAACACTCATAAATCAATATCAAATAACTCCTTTGAAAACCACGTCGTCACCATTCGAAAGGTACAACACTCCATTTTCATTTAAACGAAAATAATAATCGAACAGCAGATATCTATGCAACATGAAGGGTTAATTGGCATTTAATACTAACTTTAGACTTGGTCAAGTGCTCCTATTAAATTATAATAACGCAATAATTTAAAAAAGTTTTCTTACGTTACTTATCAAATGTCATTTCCTCTAAATAACGTTTGGTACTGGAAAGATGAAATCCATAATTGCCGCCCGCTCATAAGGGGAGGTAAATATTGTCAAGTGCGAAAATATAAAATGTTTTAGATTATTGAATAGAATCTGGACTTGAAGTTGTAAATACCCTTGATTGCCCAGTTTTCGGTAGACTAGTCTCAACCAGGTAAAATAGTGATCGAGTGAAAGAAAAAACAAACTCTAAAAGAAAACTTTGTGTAAAAGAAACCTACTTCTATTGTGGTTGTTCGTCATTATTTTTCGAGAAAAGCGTGAGATTGAAGGTTCTTTTTCGAGATTTCATTTTCAGCTTTCAGTCAGCTTTTCAGTAATCGGCAAGCTAGATACAGGAGAAACACGATTTTGGTAAATATTATGCCTTTACTTTTGTGTTTTACTCCAGTACAAAACACACGAATTGCTCACAGAACACATATCAAAGCTCAAATTCGGATAGACACCTATGTTGTGGACTGGTGTTATGTAAATCCACCGTCCACCGTCCACCGTCCACCGTCCACCGTCCACTTGTCTAATTTATAGACCAGAAATGTTTTTTATTCATTCTTTCAAAAATTGTTAGCGGTAATTTTGTGTTCGTCGCAGTCAATTCGTAACTGACTGAGAACACAAAATGATTTTAAAATTTGAGTTCCAACATAATAATTACAAATAGGTACTTTAAAAATAATAGAATTGCATTATTTCAAACTTTCAGAAGCTATTTAGTCAAATACAAATTGAGCTTAAATATGTACGTAAAAAGTATATTTCCATCAGGTACGTTAAAGTTTTTTGCGTGAACTTAATTTTACACTTGATTTTTCTAAACTCTATTGAAACGGAAATATGCTCAGCTCTGTTGTAGCATTAGTATCTACTATGTTTTGATTTATTTTATTTAAGTTATATAATAATATTCTAATATATTTTAATGTGCCAGTTAACATTAATTAGCTTTCTCCTTTTAAGGACTATGATTAAAGAGGATAAAGAAAATGGGTTTCCCCAGTTGGATACATAGGCTTCTTGTTTATGACTGAGAAATTTGGTATAAATTAAATTCGCCAGTTTTTAAAAAGCGCCAGTCTACACATTTTACATCTATATTCAGCGCCTATGCATTTTTACTTCTTAACAATCTCTGCGGACAGTTCTAATAAAATAGGCCTACAAGCCTGGACAAAAAGAAATGAAGAAAGCGCTAATTGTTGTAAATAATAATAAAGCTATATGACCTATTACACAAATCACTAATCATTTTGGTGTGTACACTCGAGTTGTCATTTCTGTATATATACATTATTTTATAGAGGAGCTGGCAGCAAAACAACTGATGTTTATTTTATTTTATTTTAATGGTACGGTAGTTTGGCCACTGCTGCCAGAGCGAAAGCCTATTGTGGTACGTACTGCGACAGATACGTTGAGTATATTTAAATATATAAACCGTAAAAGCTAACCCTAGATGATCGACAGCCTGCTATTCTTACTGGATTTTTATTTAATTTAAAAACCGTGACGCTACCCTCTTTTTTATGTATGCGGAAAGAGTTGTTTACGATTTACAAGTACCTGTAGAAGGTTAATAAATTTAATTCAATAAATATTTGTCATGCTTTTCCTTCACGAGCTTCGCTCTCGCATTACAAAAAAACATATATATTCGAAAGAGCAATTTTGTCCATGCTTTTATAGATAGGAAGTTACTCTAAATAATAGAAGATGATAATATAAACAAAAGCTTGTTCAAACAAATTAAAAAAGCCTTTAATAAAGTAAACACGGGAGAGGGTAATAATCATATGCCATAGGTAAGATTTTCAAGCAAAAATAGCTTTTAACCCAGTGAATTGCTTTTAACCAATCAATAATTCCTTAAAAGTATTCCTACATCGTGCATACCAATTAATACTTACTAATGATAATAATATCTTAGTGGTATAAATGTCCGGGATTTTTGCGAAGTTTGTCTGTTGTTACGAATATAAGTATTAACAGGAGATTAATAAATGTCCAAAAAAATGCTCACTCAACCTCGTTCCCAGGCTTTTTTCCTTTTTTTTACTTGAGGATAGCGGGAGAAGAAGGCACTGCAGCAGTCTGGTCGTTGCTGATCACTGATTGGTTATTTCATTTCACGTTTTTGCGCTTAATTGATGCAGATTAATGTTGTCGTCATTCATGTTGTGAACAAGAGAATGGCGTCGATGGTACTAAGGAAAAAGATTCGTGAACTTTGTTAAAGGCCATGATCTAACATTTCTGAATCTGTGTGGAAAATGTAGAATGTCTTTTAAAAGTTGTTTACGGCAGTTATTCCCATCATTCGTCAACCTTTGTAAGCACGAAAATATTATGATATAGCTAGCTAGCTAGATTGGCTGCGCGAGAGTAAGTGTTTAGTAAGTTCTTATCATCACGTATTCTCTATTTGATCTCGTTTTTAAATTTAAAATAAATATTATAACAATATAATAATAATAATAATAATAATAATAATAATAATAATAATAATAATAAAAAGAGTAATAATAAAAATATTAATAATTTTGCCATAAGAAAAGGTAAGTATTGGCTAGGCGAACCGAACAAGGTGGTGACATTTAAAAAAAACATAATTTTCTAATAACACGTTTCAATTTATCAAATATAACACCAAATTCAATATTTATAAAAACAAATTACTAATGGTGTATGTTAATTACCCTAATTAAATAAATAAAGCCTTAAAAAGCTTAAAAGCTTAATTAGCTACAGCGCACGTGGTTACAACATCAGTTTTTTAAGCAAGAAAAACAATACAATTTAACATTAATTCTTTTGAAATTATAAACATGCTGCAATCTTTCTCATAAAATATATATTGAAGCATTAGAAAAACAAATGAAGTTGAAATCAATATTTTGAAATGTAGATATACAAACAAGTGATAGAGTGATAGTCTGTAAAAAATGAGAGAACTTTGTCAATAAAATGTGAGAATATCGAAGAAAGTACAAAAACAACCAGTTAGAATTATGGCAAGCATTTTCTGTTAAAGTAAGTATTGCTTCATCACAAGCATGTAAATAAGAACGCAAAATGCATATCATCACAGACCAATTTAAAGAATGAAACCAATTTTGCTTATATTGCGATATACAAAACTATAATACAGAAATTGGTGTAGATCTAATGGTAGAAAATAAACAACCACTGCTTCAAAAATCTATATATCATAATGATTCAAATGGGATATGTATATATATATATAATTCATTCATGTAACACAAACATTTACCCATTTACGGGGAATACCATGGAAATATGGTTGTAGTGACCCTTCAGTATTCTTTGCCACACTAGCATGTAGGTAAATTCCTTTCTTTGCAAACTTTAATATATTTTATCTGCTTTTTCGTTATGTATTACGAATGTTTGTTTTGTGGCAAATAAATTTATTTTCTTACTCCCACTGCACTTTTAACAACAATTTGTTACAATAAATCTACATAGATTGAGTTTATTTCAAAGAATTATCACAGTTATTTAGCCAATGATAAAATATCAGTATATAAATATATATATTTAAGGAGCCGATTCTACCTCCTAAAGGGCATACATGCGACGAAGGCAAATAGGAAAATTTACGTATATTCTTAATGAACTGAAATGGCAAGCTCCGAATTCACTGGCACTGTTAAAAGTTTTATTCTAATACATTTTGTGGCAAGAAATATTAAAGGTTTATGCAAAAAGAGAGCCGGTTGGGCAGTATAGCTACACTTTCAAGGTTTTGAGGTAAACTTTCAAGGTTTCATGACAGTGGTATTTATGTTTCAAAGCGGACATTAAAGTTTGCAAACAATTTTACTCTACATCTGTACAATATGATAAGGAGCATACCGTAGCTGCAATACAAAAACTACTGAACTGGGATAAAATACATTATTTAGTTATCCGAACAAATTGTCTAATAATGGGTGGCTAGGTTCTCCTTCAAAACGTAGTTATCTAGCTCCGTTTTGCATAACACTTACCAGAGAACATGTACAGTCTCTATAAACCATTGCATTAAATTAGGCTTTTACCGCTATTTTATGTGCTACGAACGAAGATGTCTTACGTTACCAAATTGTTTTGCCACGATCGTGATATGAACGAATAGTTTTTACATTAAAACAGGCTTTTTTTTAGCGTTTTACGTGCTACGAATGAAGATTTCTTATGTTAAACACGTTGGTGTTCTTTATAAATTTGTGGAGGTGTACACTACAAGTACATCCCGTGAGATTAGTTTCAAATTGGAAAATTAACAGTTGAAATATTAACACCTTCAACATCTATGTTCCTTCTTACAAGGCTAATAAATAGCAGAGGTGATATAATTTTGTAATCATTTTTGTAATATGCGAAGAGATGTTGCATGTTTACCCAAATAACGATTGCTACAAAGAGACTATTATTCATATGCCAGGGATTTGCAGTTGCATTCCCGCATATAGAAACCAGGTGTAAATGTTCGGATGACACTGTTTTCCTGTAGCTAAAAGAAACCACAAAATAATTAATAATTAATAATTACCGCATTACGCATCTATAGAATACTAGTAAAAATAACGATGAACAAGGTATTAAGTAACTGTAATCCTAGAAAAAACTAAACACAAGTTACAAATATTTAAAGGAGAGTGGCATTTTCTCTCCTCCAGATTTGTATGCAGGACAAAATTTACATCGGCTTTAGATTGGGGGACTGAATTCCACATGAATCTAATTTCAAATCTGAATAAGATACCTTTCAAACTAAAACAATAATGTACACTGGAGAAGCAATTCTAATATTTACGAACAGCGATGAAATTATGGATTTTAATCGCTGATGGTCAAAGAAACAAATATTTTCTCAATAATAAAGAAGTTCCTCTTTGTTACAATTTTTATATATATATTATATTTTATTTGACTGGTAAAACGTTATCTAGTGCTGAGATATGTTTACTATCCAAAAGTTTAAAATTTATCCCAACCTCCTACTACGTCTATAGAGCCACACTCGAGGAGGACGTTGAAGTCTTTGGTCGTAGGTTACGTTTACTTTGGTACTTTAGAAATGAGGAACACACATGGGTTATAAATCTTTTCCGTCGAAAATCCAAATTTGATCGCAATGGTAAGGATGCAGCTATCGAGATGTATTTAAGTAGGTTAGAGGAAGAGTTCTTAGCACTAGATACCAAACAAACATATAATAACTTAACTAAAGACGAACTAGAGGCTTTACATGACTTAAGATGGATACTTCTGTAGTGATCTAAGGCGCAGAAAAGGCTCAGCCGTTATTGTTTGGGACATATAAACAACTCAATGAACCAAATATTTATGAGGAGATAAAAGGTGATGTTTTGAGCCCTTTGGTCAATACAGTCAAGTATTATCTCACTAAAGTTAAATTAAGAGTAGGTGTAAGTAGCGAAGTTCTGAACTATTTTATGGTTTATAATCCAAAAATAGCACGTTTTAATTTGCTTACAATATTCCATAAACGGTTGCATAGTGTTCCTGGAAGACCCGTTATCCTCAATTATACAGAACATATATCTTCCTTTCTGGATCGCCACTTACAACCTCTAGCCCATACAGTAAATCGTACATAAAAGATACAAATGGATTGCGCAGGCCATTACGCGATTTACATCCATTGCTTGATAATTCTCTATTGTGCACGGTTGACGTAGTCTTTCTCTACCCTAACATCCCACACGAAGCTGGGTTGACAGCTTTGAAAGTAGCAATTGCCAAACGGGAAAATAAATCTATTTCAAGTGAGAGTTTATTACAACTTGCTGAATGCGTTTTAAAAAACAATATTTTTGAACACGATACTAAAACGTTTAAATAAGCTATCGGTACCAAATTGGCGCCACGTTATGCCATTCTATTTTTCGCTGATGTATAGGAAACATTCCTTAGCTAATCTATGTTAAAGCCATACGTTTGGTGGAGATATATTGATGACATCTTTATGATTTAAAATTTAGATAACTTCTTAATTGCTCTAAACAGCTGTCATCCCACAATAAAATTTTCTGTTGAAGCAGTGCCATCAGAGAAATTCAATTTCTTAAATGTGCAGGTCATTCGTCGTCTGAATCAACTTATTACTGACCTCTATATAAAACCTACTGATACACATCAGTATTTACACGCTTCATCGTGCCATGTGTTCCACTCAAAATAATCTATCCCATACAGTCAGGCTCTGCGATTGAAGAGAATCTGTTCAGAAAATAGTAACTACGATCAGAGATGCAACGAGTTGGAATCATGGCTTGAAAGTAGGGGTTATAGTGATAAGTTGATAAGAAAACAAGTCTTGAAGGGAAGAAATGGTAATGGAAATGAGATAGTAGAGAGACAGCCAAAAGACAAATCTGGTTCAAAATTGGTGTTCAATTTAACTTACCATCCATCATTGGCAAGAGTTAAAAATATTCTGTCTTGCATTAATCTCCTTCTTACACCAAATGAAGAGCACCATAGGTTTCCCAACTGTACCAATAGTTGGATTTAAGAATGGGAAGAGTTTGAAAGACATTCTTGTCCGAGCCAGACTTCCAACTATTCAAAGAAAATCTGGAGAAAGTAGTGGTTGCAGTGCAAAACGCTGCGGTTCATGTAAGGTGATAATTAACACAAACAACATTTTCGGATAAAAATGACCAAATGCGTACGTAATCAGAAGTGATAGTAAACTGAACTTTAATTCAGAAAATGTAGTTTATCTTGTACAATGTAAAAACTGCAAGATGCAATATGTTGGAAGTACGATCACCACATTCCGATATCGATTTAATAATTATAAGTCTTGGAAGAAGTGGTAAAGTTTAGCGAAGCCTGTGCCACAGTTTTCATTTCACGTTTATTTTCACCAATCCGACTATGATGGGATGGACGATTGGCCCCTTACTCTTATTGACCAAGCTTATGATCAAATTACTGTTGGTAAGAGAGAGGCTATTTGGCAATACAAATTAACCTCGTTTATTCCAAATGGACTTAATGAACGAGACATCACTTATGATTACGGCGTTTCTTAAGGGTTACTATTCATGTTCAGTTTATGTGTTTTATTTGTCTAGTCTCGTATATGGTGATGGACACTTACCTATTACTCTTTATCTTTGTCTTTATTGCTTTCTGTTATCCCACTTACATTTAGTGCTCTTTCACTACATTGTATAGGTTATCGATTTTCTTTCTTCTTCCCATGGTACATCAGTCCCTTTATATAGGATCTTCTAAAGAACTTTTGTACCATATAATTCTATTCTTCTTCTTTCTAATACCACATAATAGCTCCTGAGCTCAGATACTTCTTAATTAATGATATGGGTATTCTGCCATCTTGTATTTATGCTTGTGTGTATTGTGTACTTTTAGTGTTTGAGTAACATCGCTCCTCGTAAAAGAGCCCATAACGGACAATATTAGGTAGGATGGACTTATTCGGCCGAGGGGGAAGATAAAAGCCTACTATATTTTTGGTATCTCGGCATGTTGTGAAAGGTATAATATTATCTAGTAGCTTCAACCCGGTTGCGGTAGTAGATCATGTGAGAGTCAATCCGTGATTATGGTCTCTAAAGGAAACCTAATTGAAAGATGCGTTGTCCGGGGTATTGTGCGTTCCATACGTTAGAAAAATGTTTTATGTGAGTATACCTAATTAATTATATAATTAGGTATAATCACATATTTGTAATTTTCCCATTGCTGTGTATTTTACTCCATACGCCGGGTGATGTCTTGGTCTGCTTGACACAAGAGTATGTGTGAAATGGTTTTTGTCACTTTTCTTAATCTTTAAAACGCTGATAGATTTCATTTCTATTATGCTATTTTGTTTTGGGGTACATTTTATCATGCGGCAGAGAGCGTCGCCTACCCGTCTAATGGTAGATTACATCGATCTATTCGGCCTAGAAGCATAATCCGTTGCAGGGTTAGATAAATGCCCACCTTGGGATGTTACTACGGAGAGAATACTATTTTTCTCTATTTTAGCACCCTATTAGGAGTTCCCGTAGTTCAACCCTATAGGATAGACTTACTCCGAAAACCTCCACTATAGTCTCCTTTATACGTCTGGGATGGGAGGCTGGTGGGATAAGACACGATTTTTGTTAACATGCAAAATGTACTGCCGATTACACCAACAACATTACTTCAATGAAATGCATAACTACATGAATAGAAAAATTATTTATTGTTTTATTTATTGTACACTTACTGTATATAATTATAAATATTTTTAATTATACCATGCATATAGGTCAATACAATGGAGAGATTTACAAATTTAAAGGTTCATCCACTCTCACTCGCAATGAGCTATCTAATAATTTTTTGAATATATAGTATTAAAATATTACAATGCGGTGGAGAACATAGTAACTGAGTAATTTGGGTTATTGGCTTGAAGTTTGTACCTTAGGAACTATGTTTTTCTCTTTAAAAGAGTGCTCTATCTGTAACTTTGATTTATATCTTGTATAGAGGTGTACGGATGAGACGTTGGGAAACGTTTCCACGTGGAGGGACCTACTGTCCTCGCGGGGCACGCCCGTTCTATGTTATATGTTGTGTGCGCCACTAGTCTAACAACATACATTAATTATCCTCGTCAGCTAGTGGTACAGTGTTGTGTATGTGAGTATATATATATTTCTTGAGGAGCGCGGGAGTAGCTCCAAATATTCTCACGTATATATATATATATATGTTCATTATCTGCTCTCCATGTCGATAACACCTTTTACGCAGGCTGATATTTTTGCTTTGTAACGTTTTCATAGTAACCATTACTTATATTATTTTCAGTATCTTATTGTGTATATATTGCTTACGACTCATTAATTTTATGAACATTTTCCTGCATGCATATTTTCAGATGCATATTCAAGATACACGTCGTTTCACCTTAATAACCACATCTATAATATAAAATAAAGTTCTGAATACCAGAGAACAACTCTTTAACCCTATTTTGGTTGGGCTATTTGATGGACGTTAAAAGATTGGGGGGCGGGTAAAATTACCCCCCCCCCCCCACCTTAAAATTTCAACTAAAGGTGTTCCGAACGTATAAATTTGTATGGTAGTAGCCACAACCTTCTACTTTTCAGAAATGGGCCTCTGACATACACTGGTAACAATTTTTTCGCTGCAGTCAGCATTTTTCCAGTGACGTCAGCAAAAATCGGTGAAAATTAGCACCTCCACGCAAATAAAAATAAAAATGAACCAATAATGGAACAAATGTGGTTGACCCACCAAATTATAGGTATTCCAATTGCGCTTTCAGAAAAACTAAATTTGGTTTACCCATACTTGACGCTTTTTGCTGACGTCAGCAGTTTTTTATGACGTTTTTGTGTTGTTTGTTCAAAAATGGTAAATGACGTCACGTGACGTCATCATGTCAGAGTTTGACAGAAACTAGGGAAAACCTTTACCTTCTTATACTTGACGTATGGTGCAAATATGAAGGGAATTGCATAATGTTTGAAGACGTTATGACCATTGACGTATTTTTCAGCTTCTATATGGAGT
>JANTOQ010435794.1:0-11665 GCA_027564595.1 Bythotiara depressa
GAGGATGATGATGACTCTGAGTGGGAGCACGAGGAAGAAAACAGAAATGCATTTAATGTATTTATGGATTAGAAAAGTCATGACTTTCTGTTAAATTATTTTCTCAATTATTTCCCTCACCTTAACCTTTTAAACTGAAATTGAAAATCTTATTTTTTGCATAAACGTGAAAATAAATTCCCGTGAATTTCGTTGTATTTCTTCAACCGCGAAAATTAATTCCGTAAAAATGCAAACATTTAGTGGTTTTTTCACTCCGCAAAATTTTCTTCCCACGAAAACTTCTGACAATAAAGTACCCCATATTTGAGGGCCTGTATAAGAAAGAAAACACTGTCCTATTTTGCATAATCTATTAGGTTGATTGAGCAGCTGTATTCCTCTCCTAGTACAGTAATTGCTGTTTTGAAAGGATAAAATATCAGACATATATATAGGAGACATATTATTGCAAAATTTATATGCACTCAGGCAGACACACAGATTAAATATTTCAGCTGTTGGCAACCAGTTTATGTCTTTAAATTCCTTTCGTCCAACGTGACTTCTATTTGCCAATGAAAGACAAAAAAGTCAGTTCACTTCACTTTGTCAACCAACTTGTTCTGCCAATTACTTACAGTGCATGGCAAAACAAATGCTCAAGAAAAATGGTAGTGGCATGCAGCAAAGTCCATAGAATAGGCCACGGTGAAGTAATTTGTGGTTGCACTTAAAAAAACAAGGTAAATGCAGGAATATTTGCATAAAATGGACAAACAAGGCTATTCTAGATATTGTGTCTACACAGGAAATCAATATATCATGGCCTTATTAAAATAGTTAGAAGTTCTAATGTTTCATATACTATGATCATGCACATACATTAGCAGTTGATGACGTGATGTGACCAGGCATAATTTCTCTAACAGTCACCAAACTTTTCATATCAACAACTTTTGATATCATCTGAAAGAGCATCAAACGTAGAACAAAAACCATGTAAAAACCTTACGATGAAAATGACTCAGTTAAGAGTTGTTTTAAAGGTATTGGTATACTGTATACTGTATACATTCATCACAAAATATTTTGATTTTTTTTTTCTGCACCCCATAAAAGCTAAGGTATTACTGTAAGTAATATTTATTTTGAATAAATAATATTCAATAATATAAGAATGATAAAATTTAATTTGGGTTACGTGGAAAAAGGGGGAGATATTTATTTTTTCCTTGTACCGATTTTATTAAAGCAAAACAAAAGCTTTAGAATGCAAAATAAAAGGTGTGTTGCCTATAATAAGAGATATAAAGATATAATCATTCATTGTTCATTTTGGAGATTGAGACACAATTTAAAATGTTAAATTTCTCAACACATGAAAACTTGACGATACAATAACTTCCAAGAGCTCCAAGTCCCCATAACTTTACTGAAACATACCGAAAATAATTTCATTGGAGAGAAAATAAATTAAGCTACAAAACGGTGTCTCGTTTTTGTTTTAGATTGCGTTTTTTTCGTTTTTATTGACGTGTAAAGAGTTTTCGAAAGTAATTTATAAAGAAAATGAGTAAGTTACAACTTTATACCATGATTAAAGTTGAACAAAAGATGATAAAGAAAAAGTGAGACACCGTTTTGTTCAGGTTAGAATGAAGTTTTGAATAATTTTTTTATGAAAAAAAATTATGTCAAGGGGACTTGGAGCTCTTTTAAGCTAACCACATAAAAATAAGTTCCATTTTTTTAAATTACTTTCCACAACGGGCTAAGGTAACAAGAGCTACATAGTTAGAGGAATTATTCAACATTCAGACAATATATACTTTTATATATAAATTATTTGAATAAAGTTAGATATTTTTAAAATACTGAACATGTGTGATGAAGACCACTGTATTCTAGAACATAGAGTTGATTTTTGTCCTGGAGTTTAATAGTCATTTATAATAGAGGATATTTTTGTCTATAAACGTTTTACCCTTTTACCCACTGAATTCCAAAAACTTTGAAATGTCACAACTCTTGACAGAGTCATTTTTAAGATAAGGTTTTTGCATGTTTTTGCTCTGTTTTCAATGCTCTTTCAGATGGTACCAAGTCTTTGACACAAAACATTTTGTGGAAACTGTGAGAAAAATACACATGGTATATTAGTTTCTATTAAAAGAAAAGTTTTGCTTCTAACAAGTTGTTACTCATGGAATTACAAATTGGTCTGTACTAATAACAATATTTAAAAAGAAATATTATTAATATCATTAAAGTACGTTCAATGCCACAATATTAATAAAAATGATCTTTCTCGGTAACTTATGTAATAAACAAACAGTAAGAACTAACATTTATATGAATACCGCGTCATTAAAAGCAAGAGTAGATCAGTATACATATATTAACCCCTAGAACCCGAAAGATGTACATATATATGTCTTTTTGGACTGTTCTATTAAAGTACAAATATCTCTGGAACGGAAAGCATTCAGGAAATATGGAGCAGACTGTTGGAATCTACCTTAAATTATATGCTGGATAGTGTTATTTTGATGTCGTTAAAGTGCAATGTAACGCTGCTGTGCAGCGATACATTGCAGTGAAACTAGTGAAAAATTGCACTTTTAAAAAAACTTCTAAGGGTTAAAATATCTATTAATTTATTAATAAAAAGATTAATCTTCTATATGATGAAAAATATGTTAAATAAACATTCCTCAGTCATTTGCTGTGGTTAAGACTACAGATCATTTAGATCATTAAAAAGTATAAAACAGACAAGGGACTAGGTAACTTGTTTAGTTTATAATAACTATAAAGAAACCTAAAAAATGGAAGGATATCAGCATTTATAAAGAAAGTATTTTTTTTTGTCAATCAGATGGTGGGTTATATAATTATTTTATTGTAAACAAGATACATATACATGAATAATTTCACTCTCCCATGCAGAACATTATTTATTATCTAAAAATCTAAAAAATATTGCAAGTGAATTTTTAACCATTACATACCATATGTTGTTCTGCATGAGAGAGTGAAATTATTTCATGTACAATACAATAATGATATAAGCCACCACCTGATTGAAAACCAGAATTTTCATTTTGAAATACCATTCTATGTTTTAACAGCTACTAAAATAATAAAATACTTACACACAAAAAGACATTATATTGTCATTGTCTTGAGAATTATTGGCAGACTGGGTTTTTTGCAAGGCTTCTCATATTATACCAGTTAACTGGCTCCTGGACCATTTTCCTTATCTTTTTATTGGGTTATGCAGTATGAAACACGGAACACTTACATTTGCTGTTTTCAACATCAACATTCAACTTATGCCCAAAAAGTCTTGAATTGTCTGCTGAGTCAGAATATTTTGAAAACATCAAGGAAAATTCATTGTTTCAAGTGAAACGATCTGGAAGTCCTACTAATCTAATTTTTATGAGCTATTTTCATGTCAGAAAGAAGTCAATACATAAATAATTAGTTAAAATAAAAAACACGTAGAAATACGAATACAATACTATAACCAGTACCAAATTATTTGTTGCCATGGTAATAACAGGTGTACTGATAATCTCCAAATGTAAATAAAATTGTGGCCAATAAGTTTGTAGGAAAGGTCGCAAAATTTCAAGTCAGCATTTTCTGTGGTTAAAAAGGTATCACTGAATTTTTTTCAAGACACCCTGGTACTATTAGGGTAAGTTGCAAATTCATATATTTGGCAATAATGATAGGCCAGTTAACTTTGGTTTATCAGGGTGGGTTTTTGATAACTGGTTCATAAGTAACTTTAACATGCAATTGGTTCAGTAATCACAGTTCCAATTAAATTTTGAACGACAGCCTCCTGATGTCTTGCGATGTTCTTACACAAATGCACAACCAAGAATAGATACAACAAAGTAAATCCAGGATGTGGCGGCCACTGCTACTACAATGTTTGTAAAGTAGTAGAGAATCAAGAAGAGCGACACTATTCCACAGAATCGATACATATTGATGAAAGCTAAAAATTAAATGAAACCTATTTAGTTAACAATAATGATGAAAGATCTATTACAAAACTAGAGAAGAAATTCCATGCACAATTAAAATTGTAAAGTGGTAAAGCATTTCTATAACAAGAATATCTCACTGCAAACCCTAAAAGATGTTAACCACTTGTATAAGACAAACCAAATGTTGACTGCCAGTATCAAAATACTAGATAAACTGCATTCAGCATACAGATGATCTGATATTACAGTCATATGCCAATAGCCTTAAACCACAAAATCTCAATGACGGGATCCTCAACTAATTCCATATATATATATTTTACCACCCAAAGAACCAAAACAAAAACCCTGCTATTACTATTATTAATATTATAGCAATACATAATCATGAATTGTTGCTTTATTTTAAAGATCCATTTAACCTTGTTTTCCACACAATGGTTTTTTCAGCAGAGACAATATTTTTTTGCTATCTAATGGGCTGATGCAGAAGAAATTGCTCAAGAAAATAGAAACCTATTAAATTATTAACTGATCCAGGGGACAAAACAAAAACAAAAATCAGTGAAAAGGCATGAGAAATTGCCTTAAAAACAAAAGCACATTCTTCTCAGCTGTAATCACTAACTAAGTAAACACTAATTATCATCATAACAGGATAATGCAAGAGAAAACAGATACAAAACAAGAAGAATACAGTCAAAGAATAAATGCTTGTAGTTTCACTTTTATGTTATTTTTACCACAAAGTATTCCAGCAAAATTCTTTTAACAGTACTTATGTTGAACTTTTGACACTTTCCAAAGAAGAATAACATTTGAGCATACTTAATGACATTGTAGCAATGATAATCTTGATCATGGTGACAGATTTATTTGAATTTGTATAAATGCACCTATTTTGATATGTGGAAAAACACAAAGCGATTGTTACCTGCACAAATATTATTGTACAACAACTTTGCACCTTGCAAAAAGTAGGTATTGTTACACTAAATGTAGAATTTCTGTTGCATTCAGCTGTAATATTGCCTCAATTTTGACCAACATTCCTTTTTAATCAATTTCATCCTGAAATAAAAAAATACCCTCCTGAAATATATAAATATTGTATGGTTCAAAAGAACTTGTTTTATAAGTGATTTTAAGGGAACTGACTTCCAACTCAATAATTAACTCACAGTAGCTTATGTAGGTTTTGATCCTCTCTCTACGTTATATGTCACACTCACTCTTCATTCCATAGGATGTGAGAGTAGGCTACACAATATAAAAACAAAAATGCTCAGTCAAACCTGCTAAGTATATCTATAATAAAGAAAACGTCTTTTTATAAAGACCAGTTTTCTAAGTCCTTAATTCTTATACAAAACATACATTATGAAAAGCCTTATAGTGAGCACTCTAGGTGACTATAGCTTAATTTCCACTTGCTACTTTTATCATGATTGTCCTACAGTATTTTGTTCCTTGCTCAAAATCGATTGTGCAACTTGAAAAATCGATTGCACAAACCCTACTTTTCTGACCAATTTTTTCTGCTTAACCATTCAGAAAAGAAAAAGAAAACAATGTTGGGAAACAAATTCAGAAATGAGAAAACAATGTTGCTTACAAATACTCCCTTCAATCATGCAACATATCTAACAATAAGTCTGGATAAACAACAAGTTGTTAAAACTTGTTATTGTTAAAACTTGTTTATAAAACATGCATGTTGTACAGTGATTTATTTCTGAAGTCTCCAGGGGGGGAGTTTAGTATAAGACTTCAATGGAAAAAATAAATTGACTAAACAATACACAGTATGTTGTTATAGCTAAAACTAAACACTAACTGTCAATATTTAATGTACCTTAATGTAAGAAATTTTTCCTAGAATAAATTTTTGCGAATCCTCGTTTTGATAATTTTTGCGAGAATTAAATTTCGTGAATAGATAAATTAGGTAGATTTTGCAAGAATTAATTTTCGCAAATAGGGGATTTTTGAAGAAAAACAAACTTAAAAATTCAGTGTTTTAATCTTCTTCATCAAAGATATCATGCATCACTAAATTCCTTCTTGATCGTGGAACAGAAATACTGTACATGCAGAGTTATCTACACTTACTACTGCAGATAATAATAATTCAAGCAGGACTAGAAATTCTGCGTGTTATAGTCAGACACCATCCAAAATAATTTTATTTTAACATGGTATGGAAGTCTTGTCAAATCACTATACTGCAAACTGAAGGAAGAGATTGTGCTAGGATCATACCTAACTAAGAAACCAAGAGAAGCAATCCCGTTACCACTTGCTGCACCAAGAAAAAGAAATAGTTGAATTCCAAAACCATCCAGTGTGTAATAGTGCCTGGTCCAGACTGGTGATTAGCACTAATATGTTAGGTCCCGTCGGGCCAGAAGAGGAAGTTGCTGATAATACTGTCTGGTGTAATTTCATCAGAAGAAGATAATTAAAGAGTTGGTAATCTTTACGTTTTGTTATACTGTATATAAAATTAAATTTCGAAAGAATTTTCGCGAGAATTTAATTTCACGAAATGGTTAAAAATTTGTGAATTAGCGAAAATTTATTCTTGCAAAAATTTCTTACATTAAGGTAATTGGTTGATTCAAGAGAGTATTTATAATTGAAAACTAATATGCTGATAACACAAAATGGTGAAGTAAAACATAATTTATAATAAATAAAATACTTACAAATGACAATAAAACTTCATGCATTATACATATTCATACATACAAGTAAAATGTTGCACTTCTTTTGAGTAGACATGTTGCACCTCTTTTGAGTTTAATTCGCATTTTCTAGAATACTGTTATTACTTATTACTGGTCATATATTAAGTACTTATCTTAGTGCAAGTTTTAGTGCCTGTAACAGCTAAAATATACAGTTCTTTTTTTGGCATCATTCAATGCCAAATCTCTTCATGGATACATCTTTCGGAAGTTACACTCCGACTTATCAAGTTACTTAACCTTCAGAGGGGGATCAGCAGCATTTGCTAGATGAAAAAACTTGTACAAGCATAAGACACAACATATAGACTATATGTTATAAGCATTGTGTCTGTATTCTATTTAGTGTTGTACTGTAGCTTTAAAACACAAACAAGAACATTTACTGTGCATCTTTGACATTTCAAACAGTCTGAGAGAAACTGAAGTTGTTTCTGGTTCTGTTCGGATTTCACACATGTTACAGCCTATCCCTCCAATAATATCTTACTAGCTGACAAAGTTTTATCAATTTGACTTATAATCCAGTTTGTATGCTCAGATTTAATTTTTTCGAGTACTGTATATTTCGAGTACTGTATACTTCCTAGATCTTGTTTTGATTGAAATTGTAAGTGTCAGTATATAGTCTATAGTTAAGTCATGTTCACATAGTCATATTGTGTTCAAAGAGTGTTCTTTGTATTATTATTGGAAAAGAAAATAGTGCATCTATAATTTTCTTTTTATCATGCTTTAAACTTGCTGCAACATTACACTTTAAATATGAGTTAAACAAAGGTACATTCACTATTAAAATTCATCTCCATACAAAACTCATCAACTGTGCTTGAAGTAACGCAATGTAATTAAAACTACATTTAGTGAGCAGGTTTCCATTTTAGGGTACACTGAAAAAGTATGTTTTGCCCAGTGATGTTTATCATCATTCTATAGACTATATGATATATAGACTATTTTCTCCTCTCAAAACACTGTTATTCTTAAACACTGTTTTCATTCAATGTAACGGGTTTTCTACCATTTCAAAAGAAAATTAAAAAAAATACTGCATAAATAAACAAGGAGGAGATCTCCATAGCACTATGAATGAACAAGAGGTGGAGGGCCAAAAAGTTGATATAACAGTACACATATTCCATATTATATTTAAGTCAGAAAATCTTAATGTACACCAAGTTTTTTTTATAAGCATCAGGTAAATGTGTCTCAGCCTCATTATGCTTAGCATTTTTTCCTGTTTGAGCCTCATTTTATGCTTATATTATGCTTATTTTTCTAGGTTCCGAGATTCATCTCAACAACCCCTCACCCCAGCAACCCTCCCCCTCCCTAACTCCAGTTACTGTAACTTTCATGTGACAAAAGATATTTCAGAATCATTATATTCAGCTACTGTACTGTATGTGTTTTAGAGAGGAACTGTTATGCTAAAATTGATATGATAGTTGAATTTTTTACATGACTAAAATATTATTGTTTGAGTAAAAGATTGTTGTTTGACTAACAGAGTAAGAGATTTATCTTTTCAAAATTTTGTTTCTTATTTCTACCCAGCCTCAGAATATGCTTATACTATGTTTAAATTTTTTAAGGAATTTCAGCCTATGCTTATAAACTTTATGCTTATGAAAACACATTAAATTGCATTTACAGAAAAGTTCCTATTTATTTTTAATATTTAGATATTATCTATGATTATAATTGCAAGATCACTACACCTGTAATTATAACAATAAATTACAGTAATTATAAAAATAAATTACATTAAAAAGGGATAAATAAGTAAATAAAAAAAGGCCACTATCTTTAATTTTGAAAAAATGTCAAAAATCTTACTTTTTTAATGTCCACTCTAAAATACTCAAGATTTATAGTAACTATCAAACCCCCTGCTTGAATGTATGTTTTTCTAAATGGGTTATACACTTATAAAGTCTTGGCACCTTATTGTGAATACGTTTCATGTAACAAAAAATCAATATTCAGAAAGAAAAAGGTCATACATTTTAGTCCACTCTGAAATTTGGAATTAGTAGAAGCTAATAATTGTGCAATATTATTTTATTAAAATGACCATTTAAAAACTGGTTTTAGCACAATCATCCTGGCTTTCAAAAAGTTTAGACTCTAGGATCAATCTTCTCCTAAAATGTCCACTCCGAAAATCCATGTAAGATATTTCTTCTTCATAAATGCTTTAGAAATGTGTTTTAGGGATTTAGTGAACCAGATTATATATATGTTTTTATATTTTGCATAATTATGTAGGCAGAATTGGAATTAAGTAACATATTTTCACATTCCTCATATTTTAATTTGCTGATAATCTGATATTTGATGTAGTCATCCAGAAAAAAAAATTTGTACCTTGAAATTTACCAAAGTTTTTTCAAAACAAAATATGGGAGAAGTGATTTATAGATCCTAACACCAAAATATACAAAATAATAACATGACAATAGCTAATTTAGATTCATGTTTTTTTTGGAGTGGAGATTCGTTTTGACCACAAATGTAGAAGAAGAAAAGGAAAGAAAATTATAAAAATATTACAAATGGAAAAGAAGAAACAGCTTTATATGAGCATTTTATTACTATTTAAATAATTTAATGTTTTTACTCTAAAGTGCTACTAATAATTGTCAGAAACTATACTATCTTCTTTTCAAATTATGTTATGTTGACTTTCACATGTTATGTATGTTGTCTAATGAATAACATTTAAAGCATCTTTTTGTACCTATTAATTAATGAATTAATTACATGATTTTATAGTACTCACCACAAGCAATTACTAACAGAACATAAATGCAAAAGGTTCCTTTGATTTTCCTTTTCTTAATTAACAGCTCGGTTGCACATGTACAGTGTTTAAATATAAATGAAGCATCCTGATGAGATATAGGCCATAGAGATATGCCTAGGTGTGTAATATATGCTCAGGTAATGAAATCAACTTACTTTGTTTCATTTATAAACATTTTTATGTTCCTTGTTGGAATAAGCTGACCAAGAGTTCACATGACAAACTTATCCATATTTTTAGGGAAGATAAAGTTATCTTTGTATCATGGCATTTTTTGTGAATGCTGGCACACAATTGCAGTATAATAATAAGAAGGAGGAATATATATTATTTGTAATCACTTAACATAATATTCAGTTTTCAATATGGTACCATTACTTGAATGTTAACTTTTACTCACTCAATGAAGAAGATGAGACTTCTGCTTCCAGCTTCACTTCCAACCTCATTCAGCTTCTAATAATATATATACTTTTGTTTGAATAAAACATTTTTTAAAGAAACAGAAAAATATTTATAAAAATACTTTGCTGATTGACTTCAATATTAGCAGTAATAAATTTGATTGTAAGTGTGTGAGTGTAATTGATTGTGCCAAATTAATTTACCACTAATTGCCATAACAAATCAAATGACAAATTTCATATTGCTACAAAAATAGCAGTTGGAAATTGTATGGCCTGAATCATGAACCTAAAAATAAAAGCAGTACCCCAGAGAAAAGCGAGATATCCAGAAAAAAATCAGGATGATATACTGATTAAAATTTAGTCCTCCATTGATCTATAAATACCAAGGATCGAAATGACGGCTGGTTCGATAGTCATTTTGTCCGGCTGCTCAAGGTTGATTTTTTGTCTGGACATGATATTAAATATTTTACTCTTGTAAAATATATATTAGTACTTGGATAATCATATCTAAGATACAAAACAAACTCAAGCATAGTTTGGTCCTACCCGTGTAAATATTTTAGTAAACTATTTCTGCCACTCGACACTCTACAAAAAATTACAAAATGTTTCTTTCTGCTTACTCCTGTTAAAGTCAAATTGCTGTTACTATATATCAGAGCAAGAACAAACTACTCATATGTAGGCAACAACCTACTCATATGTAGGTGAGGCCACATGGCCTTACTTGAAAATATTTAGTTTGTCATCAGGTAGTGATTATTATTTTACTTTTACATATGAAAATACATCGGAAATCTCAAGCTAAATAAACTGAATTTTTTTTGCCCTTTGGGCATATATAACCATGGTGTCACTAAAGATGTTCAGCCATTAATATTTAGCTTATTTCGATCCCTGAATACAATAAATAAACTTTAACATTTTGCCTGAAACAATTATTTTGAGAACTGAATATACACAGCTGGGTGAAGGACATTAAGGGCACTTGTATCCTTTTATGTATAGTAAGTAAATTGGAAAATTCTCCTTCTTAGCCATAATTTTAAAAATTCAAATTGATAAGGCTAGTAGATAATAGTTAACCTCTAATTATCAATAAAAAAAATTATATTTTGTTTTCTATTACTGGAAAAAACGCGCGGGAAAAAGGGTGTGGGAAAAAGGGCGTTTTTAACTCATTTTTAAACTCTTTAAAAAGCTTCAAGTTGCTTCAAGTTTTGTTAAATTCATCGGATTCTGATTCATTGTGACCACATGTACTATAAAAAAATCCTGTGTGCGGATTTTTTTTGTTTTTTTCATATTTCAGGAGTTATTCAATAATTTCCACGTGACCACTCTTCACATTATTGTCTGTATAGACTGAAATAAAAAAACAAGCAAATTCCGCACACACAATTTTGTGTAATAGATATATGACTACAACTAATAACAGCTATAAGTGAGTGTTGCAACTTCTACATGCTAAAGCACCTTTAATTTTTAAACACATCAAATGTGTAAATAAAACAACTATTTATAGGTATAATATCTATAAGCAGATGGAAAAAACAATGAACAATAAGTTTAAACAAACATACTAATCTAAAATAATTTACAACACAATACCCCTGAAACAATAAAATGTAAATGGATCTGCAATTTAAATTTTTCTCCGCATTTGAAAAAACTTGTGAGAATGGCTACACATAAGAAAAG
>JANTOQ010436016.1:0-11662 GCA_027564595.1 Bythotiara depressa
AGCTTAATTGCTTTGTTAGCAATTGCTTGTATATTATTTTGAAAAATACACTGATTTTAAACTTACTTACTTACTTAAGGTAGAAACACCCCTCTAAAAGCACAGCGTTACAGCGACTGTGGTTTACTTTTGAATAGTCGCTCTGATGTTGTCCATTTAAATCAACAAGCCTGTATTTATGTGTTTCCACAGATTTTATGTCATTGGATCATTTTCCATAAATATAGGTAAGTTTAATTATATGAGAGAGACGTAAAGGAAAATATGAATTTTTAATATAATTGGATTTATTATTACTGGTTTATTGATTAATTGTTTTATTCGCTCATTCTTCATTAATTGATTTGTTCATTTGTTAATACTGCTTTCATTTATTATCCGTTATTAATAAAACATGGACTCGCCAGTAACATACTGTAACGACCAGTAACAAGCTGTAACTAGCTGTTACAAACAGTAATTATCAGTAACAGATAGGTACAGCGAGACAAACTGTTTGTGTTAATCATTACTCATTAGTACAATCGGCAGCCGTAAAATAAGATAGAAAATGAAAAAACTAAATAACCGCATGGTCGCGCGGGATATAGCTAGATAGCTAGCTCTAGGCCTCAACTAATACACTGTAGTACCGCTGTTCAACTGATTAATTATTAGTTAGCTTACCTCTAGCTAGAATCATATCTGTTTAGTTTTATTTACTTTAGTTTTAGTATATTTACATGTCTAGCCTCCATACACAGCATACACAACTCCAAAGTTGAAAAGTTTACATGTACCGGTAGAAATCTTTGCCTCACTTTTGATTTACTCAACACGTTTTATTTCTGTAAATTATATATAAAATAATAATAATTAGGCTTTCTGTAGAGTATTCATTTTTTAATCATATAATAGTGCCGCAAATCGCTATTTTACATATGATATCCTTATAAAAACGATATATTTAGTAATTAGAGAGTATTTCCAACATATATAATGTATGAACGCATCATCTACGGCATTGGGCAGTTATTTAGGTACCGTGGATTAACACAGGACCCGATTCTCCGTCTTTTCCTGCGCACCGGCAGTGCTAACAAAAATTGCGAAAGTTGTAGAATTGAAATTTTGTTAAAATTTTGATATTGAAGTACCAGAAACCATAGAAGAATGCAAAAGAAGATAAAATAAAGACATAGCAACCATAAAAACATTTTTTGTCATTATTATATTACGGTATTTAATTATACAAAGTCAGTATATATTTGTTGTTTACTTCTGGCTCCAATTGATGATACGTTTGTGTCGATTATTCATATTTTTGCGGCAAATGCGATATGTTTTTGGTGAGGATAAGCGAGCTTGGCATGGAAAATACGGAAAATATGGGGTATTTTTGAAAGGTGAAGCATTAATATAAAGCTTGTTTAGGGGTTAAAAACCTTTGAAATGCATTCGAAGAAGACTAATAAAGAACGTTATTAAAATGCATCGGAAATAAAATTGACACTTGATTTGCAAAACTAAATTTTGATTAAAATTATTTTCAAACATAACTCACCACCTGCGCTCTAGATAATAGCGCACGGGATGCTCCTATATCTCTTTTGCTTTGTTGAAAATTATTCTGGATGTTATATATACTATACAGAATACAGGACGGGGAAAAAAGAACACGATTTTCGATCCCGGTTGATTTTTTGCATTGCTGTTCCTGACCGTTACTGGTCCTTACTGCTGGTTACAGCTAGTTACAGCATGTTACTGGTCGTTACAGAATGTTACTTATGAATCCATGTTTTATTAATAACGATTTATTACCACTACGTCTTTTATTAACTAAATATTTAACACTTTTGTATTGTATTTTATCACTTTTACTAATCACTGATGCTATTGTAAATATTATGTTTTCTTGTTGCTGTATTAACTGACTTAACTTATATAAAAGTTTTATTTGCTTGTACTCATTTATCAACCTGATGATGGAAATTATGTTTCCGATATATGCCATTAAAAATGATTAAAAATGATTATTCAAGTTATTACTTGAGTTTTGCGTTTTAAAGGTGAACTGGTATTTTACCATTCATGGATTGCCAAATGCTCTCACAATGGAAATTAACAAAATAACTATTGAAATATAAAAGATGGTTGTAATCATCAGCTAATTTAGACCAGATTCTACTAATACACAATAAAGTTACACAAAAACATATTTTTATTATTTACCTCCTCCCGGAAAGTTTATAAATCCTTTTCCTTTTTTTGCTTTTTTTGAAAAAAAAATAACATTGTGTAATTTAAGGTCGTAGTGTGTCCCAGGTGTAGCAATGTTGAACAATAGATATACAAAGTAGTAGTAAACTGTCAACCGCTCTCACCAAAATAATTAATGATATTCGTTTAAATGAATTCAACAAATGTTTCATGATCTTCATATGAAATGTTTTAATAAAATATCATGAAATATTTGTATGCGGATATGTCGAAATTGTAACTAACACAAACATAAAAAATCTGTTTGAAAACGCATAAAGTTTCTACTCTGAAATCAACCATTTCTACTCTTTACTATATAATGATATAATAATAAAATAAAAACTATTTCCCAGAAATAGTAATTAAGAAAATAGAAAATTAAATAAATAAATACAGAAAAATAATAAAATAATGAATTTCAATTGGCAACACGACACAGATCAAATTGAATAATGTATGAACACATATAATATAGCAATATTTTACTATTGTCTTGGTTGCTAAAGAATACGTACTGGGAGGAAATATAATATGGACATATTTTTTCATATTTTTGCACACCAAAAAATTACTAAACAATTTTATTCGCCTGAAATGGAAAATCATGTAGCGTAGATTTGTAGTTATGTATGTATTAAGAAAGTTAAATAAATAATCATGTAGCGTAGATTTGTAGTTATGTTTGTATTAAGAAAGTTAAATGACTGTTACTATTGCTACTCTTCTTACAAGTTGAGAGCTGAGACTTCTGCGTGTCACTAAAAACTAAGCTCTACACCACAATATCTGTTTCAACCTGTCTCTTTCCACCCTTTTAGAAGGAATTATATTTTGCTATTCAGAAGGCATTATATCCGCACTGCAATTTCCTAAACTGTATAATGTCTCCTAAGTGGAAAAACGTTACTATTTCCGAAGTCATTGGTGTGGTGAATAACATCAATTCACTAGTTGCAAAAATTGATGTATGTTACCCGGAAGCGTATACCAGTATAAATATACTCAATATACCAGTTTGACCTTTATTATATAAAATTTGTGGCAGTTAAATTGGCTTAATCAGTTTATCACTATGGCAAACTATATATATTTCGTTTACAAGAACAACATTATCACTCATATTTAAGCGTTTGAAACCAATCTATTCTTGAGTGTGACAAGACAAGACTACCACTCAGCTATAAGATTGATTATCTCTCTTGAGAACATCTATTGGAGGAACTTCCGTCTCACTCAACAGCGTCAGTCTTCATCTGAAAGTTTAGTATGTTTTAAAATGAAAATACAGACCTATTATACTCTAAATTAATTCACAAAGAAACAAACATGAAGGCTGCTCCATGACGGAGCACAGTATACTACACTGACACCTTTCTCCTTCAAAAATATGATACTTTCTTGTATTTTAAATGCTATACAGGTTTTAGACAGTTTAAAGTTATGGCAACGTTGTCCAAACCACTACAATTAAGCGACAATCTAACAATAAATAATGCTGAAACAGGTGCGTATCCAGGAGTGGTCGTTATGTGCGATAGATACACCTTGTGCTAAAAGGTACCCTTTAAAAAAAAACGTTTTACAAATGTTTTATAGTAGGAAATTTTAAAGATTCGGAAACAAAAAGAGATCCAAAATTTAAAAGAAATATCGTACGACAAATATTCAAAATCTTAAACTTTAGAAAAATATATCGTACGACTGCTTCATTGTAATTTTAATTAAGTGCGTGGAAAAAGCACCTCTTTAAACAAAGTAGTTTCGAATTTACAGATTGGGATCAATAGATATAATGAATATACATCGGGATTGAAAATTTAATTATAAAAAGCTATTGAGACTTTTATGCAACTTCATCCGCGTAAAATCGAACTATCGAATTGAATATTCGAGTAAGTATGGTTGATATATATTTTATTGAACTTTTCCATAATTTGTATGAATTCCTGATGTGTTTTTTATTCTTACAGCTCAATAAAAATGTATTGTTGCCAGTTATTTTGTATTTCACTTCCTTCAAAATGGAACGCAGAAAATTCCTAAAAGTAGCAGAGTTGAAAGGCATCAGTCTCATAGCAAAACACTCAAAGTTGCTCTTTTTCATCCAAAGACGACAGTCCCCATTTTGATCCTAAGAACGCGCCTGCGTATGGTCCAAGTACAGTATGTTTATTTTTCGTTTTCAATTGAATTATGGTATATGGATCTGTTCGACCATCCATGTACATTTTAAATAGAAAAACTTCACTAAGGCTCGTTTCGGGTCACCTGTAGCGACTTGCTTTGTAAATTTGGTATACAAAAATGGTTTATTTTAAGTATTATTATGGAAATGATATTTTCCGGATTTAAAAAAAAATTATAAATGCAGATTATGCAGATTATTATATTTTATTGTTCATATAGCAAAAGACTACTAATAAAAGTATTTAAAATGTGTAGCCATTTATCAAAGTGAAGATGGAACTAGATGTGTACGAAATATTAAATAAGTTTTTTTTTTCAAGTTATTATTTGGACACAGGTTTAAAAGATAAATAATCATTAAAGTATAAAAGATGGTGGAAATCGTCAGCTTCCTTATACTATATTCTACTAATATACATTACTGTTACAAAATAACATATAACAAATACTTTTAGTATTTACCTCCTTCCAGACGTTCATCAAGTTGTAGTTCATCGCCTTTTTTTGCTTTTCCTTCTTCTTCTGGACTTGGTCCTCTAACTAAAATTGACATGGTGTAATTTATGGTCCTAAGCATGTAAACGGTCTAGCATTTTCAGTAGATAAACCTATTCTTTATATCCTAGTACTCCATTACATGTTTTTCCTAGGACAATCTCCATAACTGTGTCATATTCACCAATTGCAAAATCAAGTTCCAAAAATGTATCAGAGACAAATAGTTATAATCGTTGAAAGCTCTATCGGTAATGTCTTTGATATAGCAAGGACGGCTTTTCTAATTCTGATACATGATTGTCATTAAGTTTTGGTACCAAACTTTGAGGAGTATTGAAGAATAACGTTTCATAATAACAATTTAGGAAATATCAGTGAAAGAAACCGAAAAGTGGCTCTAAAAGTAAGGAAAACATAATGTCTTAAGAAAGCATTAATTTTTATTATTATATATTTTAATGAAAGATTTTTTAAACGCTTCGGTAAGAAATATTAATATTAATTGGATTGATTACTATATGTGTAACTAGGTAATTAAATGAATGAATCGCTCATTCTTTATTTGATTGATTTGTTCATTCATATTCTATCACATTTATTACGACTGCATCTATTATTCACTATAGGTTTACTAAAAATTTCGCATCTACGTATTGTTCTTTATCACTTTTACAAGTTATTTTTGCTATTGTAAATTATTATGTTTTATTGTTACTATAGTAACAGACAACTAATATAAGTATTTAAATATTGTATGCGTTTAGCAACAAGATGGTGTAAATACATGTTTCCAAAATATGTCATAAAATAAGATATTCGTTCTTCGATTTTACAAGAAAACTTTTTGAAGAATATAAATATAACGAAATATAACAATGCTGTATGTGAGTATTATTCAAGAGATTTGAGTAACTTTTTTAAATTTGATGCATTTTGAGAAATCATGTGAATGGATGGCAACAATGTATTTTCCAGAGCACCAAGCAGTTTCCGCAATGTTAATTATGTATTTAAAATGTTAATTATTTATTTAAAATGTTAAATATTTATTTTACAGCTTTGAATACGGATATAAACTGGATGTATACAAACTTGGCAAATCTTTACAAAATGTCGTAGCGAGATCAAGCAATGCAAATGGCAAAAATACAATAAAATAAGATAAATATTTTCTGTAGGATTGTAGACTTTGTTTCAGCTGTTACTAAGCTCACTCAAGCAGTATTTAACCAATATACGTAAAGTAATAGATTGTATTGCCAGCAATTAGTAGTATTGCAGCTATCAATCACTTTGTTTTTTGATATGCTATCACTGAAACTTCTCAAATCAATTTTTCATTTGCACTACAAAGATTATTTGAGCCAACACCTTCTTCACAATAGGTTAAACACGTACATTTATTCAATATAATGTTAAAGGGATGGCTTGGTAAATCAGTGTAATAGAGACAGTGCTACAATTACTACAGTCATTGATAACACAACAACAAAATATGACAAATGTAGTATTAAGAAGGAGCGTCACTTCCTGAAAGAACTATTCAATGCATGAAGTTACATGGATAAAACAGGTAAATATTGATTGTGTTTGTCAATATCTGGTAATACCATTGATAGCTGTTAATACAATATATTAATTCACGGCTAAAGAATAAAATATATTTAAGTGACATCTCAATTGATCAATCACATCAGTTGGAAAACAATTTAGATGAATGAGTGCTTTTTACACGCTTTTAGTTTAGAAAGAGGTCACTTCTACCAGTACAAGGGAACTATGGACTGGTTACGAGTTGGATAAGCATATGACGATTCCCATTTAATTTGTGCAGTTGAAAGATAACACTTCTGTTCCCAAAAATAGTAAATCAAAGAATGGAAAATTAAATATATAAATACACAAAGAAATAATGAAATTAGAACATCAACAATTATAAATATAGCATTGATCAAATTGAATAACATAATACATATGATACAACAACATTTCCCTATTGGCTCTCTTGCTATGGATAACGTAATGGGAGAAAATATAACATGCACATATCTTTTCAAATTTTTGAGACCAAATAATTACTAATCAGTTTTATTCTCCCCAAATAAAAATCATATAGCGTAGTTTTGTAGCTATGCATATATTAAAAAAGCTAAGCCATCTTTCACAATACGGGTAAAAGAGCATCTAGAGACTGATAAAACCTCCCATATTTACAAGCATCTACAAGCTTCTGCACAGTGCAAAGAACAATGTGAAAATAATTGCTTCTCTGTTAGAGATAATGCACCTTCCATATATCAATTGAAGATAAAAGAAGGTATGTATATAACCTTGGGCGATTATTCAACAAACAAGTAAAGAGTATTTCCATTTCTATTACAATCTAGGTAAGTATGGTAAGTACTGGCCTAGCTTGCTATTTAAAAATTTAAATTATCTATTGCTTTGTGACGTCACGTGGTTTGCGATGACGTTATCAAAAACATTTTTCGCTATAACGCTTCTTTCATAATAGTTAACAAATGTGCCAAGTTTAAGGATCCTAGCATATACGAGTCAAAAGTTACATAAGGGGAGCGGAATTCCCCCGCCCTGCCGCAGGTTGATTGAATGATTTTTAGTTACTAAAATTTTCGCACTTTTGAATTGAATTTTATCCTTTTACGTTAATTATCTTAACTATTGTAAATTATTATCTCTCATTGATTAGTAACTATATATAAACAAGTTTTTAAAAAATGTATTCAGTTTTCAACCCTGTAGATAGAAATAGATGTTTGCGAAACACGTCGTTTAAAAAGGTTGTTTATAAAAGTTATTTTGGGTTTTGAAGATAAACTGGCATTATACCATTTAATAATTGCCAAATACTCTCACAATGGAAAGCGGCGAATTAACTATTATAAAAGATGCTACTTTAGACCATACGCTACTGTTACATTTAAAAATCAAGCAAATCTATCAAACGTTCTTAATATTTACCTACCTTTTTTAATTTTTTTTGCTGCTGGATTCTTTTTAGAAACTTGTTTACCTAAAAATGTCATAAAAATGATAAACAGGATAAGGTTTATTTGGACATAAAATTACAACTTGATGACAACTACATACACAGTACGATATTGGAAAGAAAGAAGCAATGATATGTTATACATGTTTTGGTATCTTTTCACTTTGGTTTGATAAAGTATAAAAAAAATTGTTCAGGTCGGGAAAAGAATGTTTACCACTCGGGACTCGGGTAGGTTTGTGTAAAAAAAAAATTACATAGATTTTCTGGAAAACAATTGCCGATAGCTGCTATACAATTTCTTACTTGACGTATTATAGTAAAATATGTTTTAATTATCTCAATTGATCAATGACAACAGTTGGAAAACAATTTAGTTGAATGAGCTCTTTTTACATGCTTTTAGTTTAGAAAGAGGTCACTTCTACCAGTACAAGGGAACTATGGACTGGTTACTAGTTGGATAAGCATATGACGATTCCCATTTAATTTGTGGAGTTGAAAGATAACACGTCTGTTCCCAGAAATAGTAAATCAAAGAATGGAAAATTAAATATATAAATACATAAAGAATTAATGAAATTAGAACATCAACAATTAGAAATATAGCATTGATCAAATTGAATAACATAATACATATGATACAACAACATTTCCCTATTGACTTTCTTGCTATGGATAACGTAATGGGAGAAAATATACCATGCACATATTTTTTCAAATTTTTGAGACCAAATAATTACTAATCAGTTTTATTCTCCTCAAATAAAAGTCATATAGCGTAGTTTTGTAGCTATGTATATATTAAAAAAGCTAAGTGGGCGTTATTTGTATCATTACTACTCTTTCAAGGGAGTTTTGAGATTTCTGAGTTTCACTAAAAACAAACCTATTCTCCAGAAGTGAGAAGCTCGTAACCTTAGTTTTGTTAGCAGGTATATACACACTAAGGAGACTTGAGTTGACAAGAAGATGAAGATAAACGCTTTTATATAGCTATAAATTGTGTAAGCTTCTTTTTAAAACAGAATAATGTTAATATGACGTGACGAAACCTATGTGTTGAATGTAACAGACCCTACGTGTGAACAAACACACTGATAGAGAAACACGAGTCTGACAGCTGCATAATATTTATTTTCACCAGTCTCTATTCACTACACAACCGGCTTCCGTCATCTTTCGTAATATAAAGAAGCTCTTATAGAACTCGTCCAGTATGTTAAGAGACTTGCAGTTTAAGAAACTTTTAACCATCGACAATCAACAGTTATATATGTATATCATGTTAACTTGCTAAAACAAAATACGTAGTAAAATATAATATTGTACGATGGTATTCTTTTACTTTGCTTTGCATCTTTCTCCACATCAGAACCCTCAAGTTGAATTCTTCCACTGCGAACTATTAAATATATTTTATGAAAACAGTATTTACAATATACGTTCTATTAAGCTTTAATTTACATGGATTTTCAACACATTTCTGCAGACAATACATGGTAGCGGTTCGTTTTATACTCCGCGTTTTGGCTTATTGTCTGATTGTAGGGTGTGTTTTCGGCTGGAATAAACACAAAAATATATAATATGTATTTATAGTAGTACAGAATAATGCAACGTATGGAAAGTGAAATGATTTGTGCAAGCTAGGAATATCTAAATGGCATAGCCCTATTGTACAGATAAGATCCATTTATTTGGTATTAGAGAGCACACCGCGTAAGTGCAGGAATAAAGTTGACACACGTATAGTTGTATTACTTCCTTTGCTGCAGCACAAACAGGAAATTCTAACTGTACTTGCCCTTCAGGTGGCAATTATTGCAGACTGAAAAATCCACTTTACCCTATGGGAAATACTAAACTTTCAATATGCTACATTGGATCATGAACTATAAGTGTTATTGATTAAATGAATGAATCGCTCATTTTTATTGATTTATTTGTTCATTCACATTTTATCATATTTATAACCAATATATATTTTATCTACTATAGATTTACTAACTATTTCACACGTTTGTATTGTATGTTATCACTTTTACAAATTACAAATAACTTTTGCCATTGTAAATTATTATATTTTATTGTTAATATAGCAAAAGACTACTAACAAAAGTATTTAAAAAGTGTAGCCATTTATCAAAGTGAAGATGGAACTAGATGTGTACGAAATATTAAATAAGTTTGTTTTTTCAAGTTATTATGTGGACACAGGTTTAAAAGATAAATAATTATTAAAGTATAAAAGATGGCGGAAATAGTCAGCTTCCTTATACTATATTCTACTAATATGCATTACTGTTACAAAATATCATATAACAAATACTTTTAGTATTTACCTCCTTCCAGAAGTTCATCAAGTTGTAGTTCATCGCCTTTTTTTGATTTTCCTTTTTCTTCTGGACCTGGTCTGCTAACTAAAATTGACATGGTGTAATTTAAGGTCGTAAGCATGTAAACGGTGTAGCATTATTTCCGTGAATAAACCGACTCTTTATATCCTAGTACTCAATTAAATGTTTTTCCTGTAACAATCTAGATAACTGTGACATATTCATTAATTTCAAAATAAAATTCTTAAAATGTACCGGAGACAAATAGTTATAATGGTAGAAAGCTATATCGGTAGTGTCTTTGATATGTCAAGCAAGGATTTTCTTATTCTGATTCATGATGGTCATTAAGCTTTGCCACCAAACCTTGAGGAGTTTTGAATAGGTTACATAATGACCATTTAGGATAATTCATTGAGAGAAACCAGAGGTAATAGCCTCAACAAATCCTTAATGACAAATCAAATATTGTTTTATTAAAATGACATGAAAGTGTGTATAATACCTTTACTAATATTGCATCAAATGGTCATTGTTAAGAACGTTTTCTGTATATAACTATTTAAAAAATGTATTTTCGATCAAGTATTCATCGATTTTACAAGAAAACATTTTGAAGAATGAATATGTAAATAAAACCAAATATAACAATATAACAATATGTGAGGATCTTTCAAGAGATTTTGAGAAATTATGTGAAAGTGTGGCAAAATTGTATTTTGCAGAGCACGAATCTATTTTCGCAATGTTAATTATATTGAATACTTATATGAATATTAACTGGATATGTATAAACTTGGCACCTTTCTACAGTAGCGAGTTCAAGCAAATGGCAAGTAGAAAATAAAAATAAGTGGAATAATGCTTGTAACTATAACTGTTCTTGTTTTTCTTTTAATTCGAACATAATGGTAAAAACGTTCTCTTTAAACTAAACGTATATGAAAAGCATACTCATTTAATTAAACTTTGTTTCAGCTGTTAACATTCTCACTTAGACATTATTTATCCAATATACGTAAATTAATAGATTGTATTTCCAACAATTAATAGTATTTCCAGTATCAATCATGTATTCTTTGACTTACTATCACTAATACTTTTCAAATAAATTTTTCATTTGCACAACAAAGATTATTTGAGCTCACACCCTCTTCATGAAGAGGTTACACGCATATATTTATTCACTCTAATGTTAAAGGTGTGGGTTGGTAAATCAGTGTAATAAAGACAGTGCTACAGCAACTACAGTTATTGATATCACAACCACAAAATGTGACAAATGTAGTATTAAGAAGGAGCATCACTTCAGAAGCAGCCAACAGAGGTGTTCTAGGAAAACAGGTGTTCTGAAATGCCAGGAAGGACGTTTTTAGTAGAATTT
>JANTOQ010436127.1:0-11662 GCA_027564595.1 Bythotiara depressa
CCATGCCACTGCCTCTGTAATGGTAGGTGACTCAAACCATGGACAGTGTATGTTTCAGCAGCATCCCCATAAAAGTGGGAAGTGAGTTCTTGATAATGTCTGATTAGCTTGTAAGCAAGACTGATATCATCATCATTAACAATGCCCTGGTTTAAAAGCTGCATGGCTGTGACAAACAACCCAAAACGGCAAAGAACATCTGGAGGCAAAACATCCTTTAAAACTGGCAAAAGAACATGTTGTAGTAATACTTGAAGTTCCCCTGCTTTTGCTTTTTTCAAACTGCTTTCCGTTATAAGATTTGCCTTTTTATGGAAGTCATGAGGGAACTTTAATTGTCTGAGGATTTCATTAATGTTTTGAATGTTTTGAATGTCATCTGCACTGCATATGGAATCCCTCCCAATAAAAAAACACTTATTTACCTTTTTTAACTGTCCCTCTAATGCTAAATGCATATAATCAAGTGGAAGCTCAAACAGAACTTCCACAATATCTAATATGACAGACTTTCCTTTCAGCCCAGTATTCGCTGCAGTTTCTGCATGAGTGATGACATCTTGGGGAATACGATTACCTGCTTTGTTACCTTCCTTTTGGAATGGGTAAATCCATACCATTGAATTTGGTTCTAACGTTTGGCCTGGGTGGTAACATAAGGAGCAGCCAAACTTGTCATTAAATTGCTTCATTTGCAAAGAGGCAGCTTTTGCTGGTAGGTCAACAAGCTCAGCTTCTACATGAAGAAAGAATACAATTTCCTGACCATCTAAACTAACAATACTGAACCCAGTATTCATTAACTCCTTCAGTTCTCTAACAAAATTGATTTGAAATAAGTCAAAATCTGGCTTGTTGGGACCATACACAAGGAATTATGTTTTTTAATGAGATCCTGCTTCTTATATTTATTTCCACAAGGAAACCTGTTATCAACCACATTTGCAGATTTTTTGACTTTATTGTTGGAGCACCATCAATATGCCATACCAAAGTAACATAGTTTTCTATTCACTGTTTTGATTGATATACTGCTCCATCACGAATATCACTATAATTTCCAGCAACTACAGGAACATGATATGTTTAATGAACTGCTCATTCTCGCCACTTATTAACAAATATGATAATAGCTTCTCCACATTGATAGATTCTGTAAAGTATGCCGATATGGGTCTTGTAAATTTAGAGTATGCCACTGCACAAATCCCGTATAAAGGCTTCGGATTTCTTGTCCCTTCTTGTGAACCACTTAAAATTCTCGGTACAACTTTCGACTCTTTAATTTTTCCACAGCATTCAAAGACAAATTCAACCATACTAACTGTAATGACAGTTAAAAAATGTTGAAAAATGAGTTTGAACAACATACAAAAGAATGATAGGAACCAGTATAGTTTTGTCGCCCCGCGACAAAATGGCCGCCTCGAGTGAACTGCCCAAAATGTGTGAATTTTTTGAAAATCTCGGCAGATAAATTTTGTGAAAAATCACCAAAGAGCAAGCGCGTCGGATTTCTGGTCAGAATTTTAGCGTCTTACACATACATTGTGTTTTGATGTATTGTATTTTCCATTGTGCATACATTCTTATACTCATAACAACTTATTTTTATTCATTTTTCAGCCGATGCAAATAAACATTTCTGCATAATTTTTCCGATTAACGTAACCTCAACAATATGCTATAGTATAACATCAAAGAGTTCGAAAAAATAAAATTTATTTAGTAGTATAATGCTTAGACATAATGTGCCTAAATAGAAAAAATCATTTTAAATATTATTTTAAAATATAAACAAAAATTAATTCTCATTGGCAAAGGTCCACTATACAAGTTTCTATCATGTTCACATACTGAAACCTGTAATCAGATGTATATACCTGGTCCTTTAAAAAAAAAAATTTCAGGCCTAGGAAAATGAGAATAAATTGATATTTGATCATAATTAACGAGAACAAATCTACTACCCAACTCTGAACAAGGTAGACAGAAAACTAGTTACAGAATAAATGAGTAAATATAAGTACTATAGCGTTATAAATGGAAACGTCTCAAGATTGATACGGAAAATAAATAAAATATTTAAGTCCGTTACCATAATTAAATAGTATATTATATAATAACATATATAGAGTCTCGCGTTCAGGACGGAGAATAAAACTTATATAAACATGGACAACGAAAATGAATTATAAATAATTTTGTTGAAAATGTGGAAATTGGTTGTCGTCTATGTGGGCTTGAAGAAGAAAGAATAATATCTATGGGATCTTGAATGGTTTGGAAATTAAAACTCCTTGAAATTGTCAAAAATTCAAGAAAATAAGGATTTTCGTGGTAGTATGTGGTAAGGTTATTTATTCTTCTATGGCAGCTAGACTCCTAGGTGGACCATATGTGGATGAGAAATTAGTGAGTTATTGAATTGTTCAATATATTTTAATCTAGTGACTCCGTGAGGGTCCCACAAAACTCTGCAAAATACGACAAATCATCTTATAAAAAACATTAGACATAAATATCCAACAAACTGTAGATTAAAATAATATTTACGTCCCTAAAAATCGCATAAATATTTCGGATTTTGCTATCCCACAAATGACCATTTTTATGGAATAAGTACTTAGATACTTCACTAAAAACGTACCACGTTAACAGTATAAATAGAATATATAAATTTGCAAAACAGAGTGAACAAAACTTAGACCAATTTTACAGCTAAATAAACAAATAATAATAATAATTTAAAATATTGTTTCTGTAACAATTTATTTCTCCCAGCTTTTGGGTGTGGAAGTACTGTGTGGAAGTACTTTATAATGTAGAGGACTTTTAAATAATCAGATTATAATCAGGGAGCTGAGAGCGAAAAATTGATTGAGTTAGTGTAAATTTGAGGACATAATAAAACCACTTTAAACAGTTTCTATAGGGCTTATATATAGAAAATAATATTGGGTTTGCTGGACTATCTAATTTTACTTTGTTCACAAAATATAAGCAATTCCAACATCGAGCTCCTAAAAATAGGTTGTCATTTATCATTAGAACGCTCCTTGACTATTATTGTGATTTAACGTTAAGTGATGTGCTAAATCATCATTAAAAAGGTGTTAGTTATTTGAGAACAGTAAATTAAGAACTACAGTTTACTACATTCTTTATAGACAATTAAGAGAAATATCCATACGAATTGGTTTAGCAAACTTCTGTATGCCTTAAAATAACTTGCAAGATGAAATTAAGTATATACCTGAAACTATTCTTTGAAGCTGTGACTTAATGTCAAATTGGTAGTACGTTAACATGTTTTCTCCTGATAATTTAATGTTTGTATTACCAAGTTCAGAAGAAAGGTTTTCACATTTTTCTCCAATTAATTCAGAATGACACATACTACATAACCTGTAATGTGTATTTTTCAATTCATAATCTTTTGTGAATTTGTTTAATTTGTAAACAGATTCAGGACATTGGCTGTCTTCTGGCAGAACACTACTAAAGAGTTTTAGTAGATCATCTTTTGCACTTGATGACAAGCCATGTTGTATTGCGTAAAGTGACACAAGGTAACAAAAAGATGATATATCTAATGGAGCATTCCGGTATAACAAATTATCTGCACTTGAAAAACCTTCTTCATCTTCTATTATACCACCATCATCATAATAATCATTATCATAATTATCATCTCCATCATCATCGTCATCAAAATTACCATCTTCGTCATCACTTTCATTATTCAGAACATCATTGTCAACAACAACATGATAGCCATCAGAGTTTCTCAACTCAACGTCAATTCTGCTTAAATCTGCAGGGCCTAAGAAAGATAAAATATTAATATTGTTAGTTATAAAAGGACAAACCACCTCAATTTCAGATGGATTCAGGTGATTTCAGCTGGTCAGAGGTAGTTTGTTCTTTTATAACCAACAATAATATTATAATATAGAAATTATAATTTTACAAGACTGATACCAGGTAGCTTATGTTTATAATTTTCAATCAGTTAAATTATTATTATTACAGTCATGACCGTAATGATAAAATCTCTAATCACTAATCTGATAATCATGTTAAAGTTTGATTATAAGTATAGTAATTAATAAAATGTATATATTTCCTGGGATTTATTGTGTTACAACAAGAACCTTCACATCTATCTTCCATCAACTTGTTCATCTTCTCTAATTGTTTTGACCTAAAACATTTGAAGTGCAAATGATTATTATAAGAAAAAGCAGATGGAATGTAAAATATATCTGCCATTTATGTTGCCAAAGCCTTTGTTCAAATATAATGAAAATATGTAAATGTTGACTGCCTCACTTAGTTGTAATTGAAATACTTATATGAACACAAGCCATTTTAGCCATCTAAACATTTAACCACAACTGATTTGGATACAACTACGAAAATCAACTAAGCAAACCCAGTAGAATGTAAAACATAAATGAATTTAAAAAACTTACTTTTCATTATCACAGTTTATTGGATTGTCAACATCACTGTGATAATCATTTAGATCCACATCACTACTATACTCATCCAGTTTAGTCACAACACTACTGGTATCTGATTCCATGCTTACATATTCTTCTTCTATTTCATTACAACCATAATCACTAAAAAGAAAACACAAAACGCTTTACATATAAAACTGCTAAAACTTAACATTGTTATCACTACAAACACACAACAGTACTGTAACGCATCATTTGAGGGATTAATTTAAAAGAACTGCCACGCAGGAAGTTGTATATTATAAATATTTGGATAAGTAAAAACTAAACTAGAAATATTACTTACTTGGAGTTGAAAAGAACAAGATCAATATCACCATCTTTAATGTAATTTATTCCAGACATATCAGCAAAATATACTTTACTAATTATTATCTAATCTATCCTTCTTGTACTAAAATATTATTAACCAAACGTGAAGAGATTTTTAATGTCCTGGGTGTTAAAAAACTAATTTTAACATATCAAGGTCAGCTTTAAATAGGAATAACCATGTGACCATGTGATCATGTTTTGGTAGAAAGTCTGTTTTTTGTGTTCCCATACAATAAGGTTACATACCAACAGATTGATGATAAAGAAAAAATAAGTTACTTCGTTGTAATTTTTATGTATATATGTATGGTACATCTATGGACAAAATCCTAACTCTAATTACATCTATTTTTATTTGGCTCACCTTTGTGCATTTCCAACTTTGCACTAAAATTAGTCTAATCATCTGTAAGTAAGCTGAAAAAGTTATTTTTGTCATGATGTGAGAAAGGAATCCAAGTTGAAGAGTAAAAGCGGTGATATAACCAGATAAAGCAGGAAGCAAAATCACAATTGCAAATCTCAATTCAGCATGAACAAAGAAGCAGAAATTGCATTGATGGGGGCCTTAAAGAACTAGCAAATGTGATGGCATGTGTACACTGGTGCAGGCTATGCACCTTCACCTATGAGTTAACATCAGTTAACTGTACATCTTAGCTAACCCCATTTAGTTGCAAGTGCATATATTTAATTGTTAATTGTGCAAGAAACCAAACGATTATTACTTTTCTAGTAAGTCGGTAGCATAAAGATGAGAAATCATTCTAATACAAATAGTTGTAATTGTTCAAATGAAACTTCTATTTCCTGCCAACACCATCACTATTCCCATTCTCTTCTCACTCTAAGGTTAAGGCTCTAGATGAAAAAGAAGTTGAAAAAATATCATGTATTATGTGCATGCTTGTAGCACAAGATTAATTGTCAACAAACAAAACTTACCTTGCATTATTCGTCTTCACTTTCCTTGGAGAACAAAAAATTTAAACATTTATATAAAAGCACTTTCCATACAGTGCCATTTTTACACTCCCCTTTAAAAATCAAGATGCAAAGTACGAAATATTAACTCCAGGAAAATATAGGATACGAGCTTTAGAACTTATTACATATTGTGACCAAAGGTTTTACTATGTGGTGAATGCACAAGTTAGGTTGGCTTGGAGCTGATGTATTTAGTCAAAAATTAGATTTGTTGTGTTAAATGTATTGATAGTACTTAAAAATGATGTTATATGTCACGTATATAATCCACTTTTATTTTAGAATTCATTCAATACAATTATCCCGTTAGAAAAGATTTCCAAAAGTATTGGATAGCCTGTAGGAGATCAATCAATCAAATGTGCCAAGACCTCAACAAAAATATAAGTCTGCACAATGATTTTTATTTTTTTAAACAATTAATTATATTTTTATGTTGTGTAAAGTATTATTTATAATAATATCTTCTTCCAAACAAATCTGTGAAATTTTGTATTTACTGCCTTGACCCTTATTTCAAAAATTAACAAATTTGCAATAAGATATTAGAAGAGAAGTAACTATTTAAAGTAAATAAACAACACATACCACACTCTGAAAAGAAATTGTACATGCCAGCTCCCAAACTGAATCAATGTCATTTTTATGCAGACAAGTTGGCTCCTTTGACAGTTTTCATAACATGAATTTTTACAAGATCCTACAAAGAATCTTGTAAAAAAATGGTCAAGATCTTACAAGATCTTTTTAAGAATCTTATAAGATCTTGTAAAGAATCTTACAAGAATTTTACAAGAATCTTGTAAGATCTTGTAAAATTCTTGTAAGATACTTACAAGAAAATGGTCAAGATCTTGTGACAAGATCTTACAAGATCTTTTCAAGATTTTCTAAAGGGGTTGTCAACCAGCAATCATTCCAATCAGTTTTCTTGTGTTCATTATGCAAAACAGAACCATATAGATCCATTGGTAGTTGGCACAGGACCAGACTCATCCAAGGGATGAACCCCCTGCTAGTTACAATGTATAAATTAGTGGCAAAAAACTTCTTCAAATTTGTACCAACCCTAGGATTTCAGCCCTTTATAAAAAAATCCACTGGGCTGATGAAAAGCATGGGTGGAGGCAGACCAAGCAGTAGTCTGGTTCTACCACCAGTAATTGTCACTAAATTCATATGCTGGCAAACCTTCAACACTGCTGAATTGAAGGCTGGGGTAATTTCAGCAACTCAGAGAGTTTTTAAATCCTCCCCTTCACTGGATTTGATTACGTTAAGTGCTATTAAGTTTGTGCAGCACAATTTTTCACGTGTCTTTAAATTCGCACAGTGAAAATAGAGATATTCACGTGTTCTTAAATTCGCGCATGTAAGTGTTTTAACATAAATATTTAAGAGAGTTGGCGCAAAGACAAGTAAATCAACAAAATTAATTTTACACATCAAATTATCTTTCTAAAACCTATACAAACCTATAGCAAACAGAGTATTTTTAGCTTTTGTGATGCTTAATCATTAGAGTTGCTTATCATTAGAGTTGATGTTATAGAATAAATACACAGTGTGTATAAAAGGATGTCTTAATTTAACTCCGTAATTTTTTTGGGCTGAAATTCAGGTATTTCTCCTTTTTTTGAAAAAAAATAACTAAGAGCAATCCACGCGTTTTAAGGTAGTCTTAGCATAAGTTTGATGGAAAATGTCACTAGCAGTTTGGAGATGAGTAACATGGAATTTGCAGTTGGCAGATTGGAAAATCGTAGTGTATTAGTATTTTTCTGATTAAAATATATGCCAGAATAAGGTTATTTGGTAAATGTAGTAACTGTGTTTATAGTATACCATTGGTATATCCCTAGGGAAATGTATATCTCTCCCAAATCTTGTTATTGCTGTGCTATAGAAAAAGCTTCATGCACCAAAGTCATTCTCAATATTATCACAATATTCCATTTTCCTTTGCAAATCAATTTCTCAAGGATGAATTTAATCACATTAAAACAACTCAAGCATGAAAATATATAAAACTACCTGAAATTTTATGACTTTATTTGAACTTAGATTTCAACATAGCTTTAAACACTGGTGAAAAGAGACTAAATACAACTGCATAGCTTTAAACACTGGTGAAGCGAGACTAAATACAACTGAATGAACATGAAATAGTAGATCTTCAACTTTTAGAATTACATCACTGTCATTCCAAGGATCAGTATATTTTGTACATCATTGTTTACCATTTGTACAATTGAACATGAAGAAGTACATTTCGTAACACCTAACTACAAGGAAATAAATTAATGTAATAATAGAAGAATTAATCTGCAGATCAATCTCTTTACTACTCCTCATATATGTGGGAAGATGTGTGAAAAGTGCATTTATGATACACATTACCCTCTCTTTGAAACTAACCAGGTATTTTCATCTTGACATTTGGGTCTTCATAAAACAGACTACTGTTATCAGAATTACCAGCTATACCCTATGAAATATAATCCAACTTTGATACTTCTCCTTCTCTTTACACGTGTGGTATGTTTTTCTATATACCTGGCATGAAGACTTACTTTATAAGCTAAAGTAATATAGTGTAGATGGTCCACTTTTACACCTCTTGAATTTTTTTTTAACAAATCGAATGCAAAACGTTGCCTTAAATGGTCAGACTTCCTCATGGGAAATATATTAGCTGGAGTCCCTAAAGGCTTAGTTCTCAGTCCCTTGTATTTTCTAATCTACACAAACGGGATTCAATCAACTATTAGATATTTTGCTTATACTTCTATTTTTCAAGTTATGATTGGCAACATAATATCATCCACCATATTAAATAATGATCTGAGGATGATTTTTGATTTGGGCTTCCAATGGAAAATGTTGTTTAGCCAGACCATACCAAACAAGACAATGGGGTTGGTTTCTCATCAAAAATGAATAACATTGAAATTCCCAATATTAACCTCTAATAATAGTTCAGTTTCTACTGTGGAAGCACATAAATATTTAGGCATGATACTAGATAGAAAGCTTAACATAGCTCGTCATTTGAAGGAACAGATTTCAAAACCCAATTAAGGTATAGGTCTACTTAGATGTCTTTTTAGTTTTTTACCAAGACATTATATACTTTAACCTCTATATATTTACAAATCATTTATTAGCAAAAACCTAGATTATGGAGATGTACTCTGTGGTAAAGCATCATGTGATGCATGCTGTGACAAAATTGAATATGTTCAATATAATGCCACTTTAGCTATTAAAGGAGTCATATTTGGTATTAATCATGAGCAAATTTACCAAGAGTTTGAACTTTCAAGTCTCAAAGATAGAACGTGGTATAGGTTATGTTTTTACTATAAAATCATAAAGAATGAAATGCCATCATCCTTAAAAAACCTTCTACCAGAAAAAAGAAACAAGAAATATATCTTACAATACCAGGGCTAGAACAAATGGCTTTAAAGCATCATTCTTTCTTTCATGTAGCATCGATTGGGAAAATTGGTCAACACATTCAGAATTCCCCAACAATCTTATTATTTAAAAAATCTCTGCTTAAGTTTGTAAAAATATTTTGCAGCATTTGTTTATTGAATTCACCATCCTTATAGACTAGTTGTTAACTAGACTCTTGGTCTTAGACACCTTAGAGAATATAACTTCCATCATAATTTTCATAATAGTATAAACCTATTTTACTTACATGCAACTACTTCTATTAAACAATGTGAACATTTTCTACTGCTCTGCCCTAATCTTTCTGCCAAACAGTTTTTACTATTTTACAGCCTTCATGCCAATGTTATTTCACTGTTTCATTTGAACAACTCTTCATCAGTTCAAATTCTTCTTTAAGGAAGTGGCAACTTCAATACTACTGTCAATAAAATTATTCTCAATAGTGCTATTAATTTATTATTTGTTCTAAGCAGTGTAAGGGGCCAATTATATAATTATATAAAAAGAAAACTTACAATTCTGAATTATGACCATTGTCACTTTTCTTCTTCTATTAATGTCACATATGCCCTGTCTCTTTGTATATGTCTATGTTTTATATTTACTTTTTGTGTGCTATCATTTTAACTGCTTTAATTTTAATATAGTGCTACATACCACATAAGAAAGTATGCTTATTATATAGAATGAGTATTGTTGACATAAATGGCCTGTCAAACATTCTCAACCAACTGCTTCAAATATTTTCTTATTGCTGAATGACTCATCTGTTACGTATTGATCATATTCACCACAGCAATAGCTTTAGAAATAATGTTTTACCACTCAGAAGACATTACATTTACACAATACTTCTTATACAGTACAATGTCCTCTGAATGGCAAAACGTTATTATTTTTGAAAACATTTCTTTGGAACCTCTAATGAAAAGCATTATAAACTGTTTTATTTACTTTTGTTAAGATTAATGTTTATTTTTGTATAGATTTTGAAAGTTTGAAACTTAAATAATTTTTACCCATTAAACGGTAAAATGTTTTAATAAATCAGTTGAAAAATTAGTCACAATTTGTTTTCTCATACACATAAAAATGCTTACAATTGATATATTTTGCAATTGCTCATTGCAAAATATCTAAATAAAATGGGCAATGAAGGACACCCAGATTAAATAAAATGATGATTTCCTATGAAAATATAACCAACAATATGGGTAAGGATGGTTTCCAAATTATTACTTATATTATAGTATGTTGGCTGGAGTTCAATATATTCTTACTGCATAAATCAATTGGCAACTGAATGATACTTTATAAGGGAAAGGAACAAAGTTCCCATTTTGCAGGCAGAAAGTTTGTTTAAACTAAGCGGCAGATGCAAGATGAATAGAAATTAAAAGGCCTAGGTTCTAATAAAGTGTGTGTGATATCATTGTGTCCAGAAAGAAAAATAATCAACACAAAACACTGTTGAAATCACAAGAAAGCATGCATTTTTATTTCAAGAGTAGGTTTTTCATTGAAAGGTTGATTTTATATTAAAAAATTACATGAAAACATAAAGTTAGTCTTGAGACAAAGGTTTCTTTAGACCAATCCAACACTTTGAATATAGAGCTTATATAAACGACAGAGGCAATTTTCTGGGACCCATGTTTTAATTTTGTTTTCAAATATATGTAAGGAAGTTGAGATTTTTATTTCTAATGGTACTAACTTCCATATTTGAAGCTTTGAATTTTTCTGTTAGATTTTGCTTTAATAGTAAGCTGTCATAGAATACTATATCTAACATTTCTTAATGGGTTTGTAGTACCAATATTTTCATGGAAAACTTCACTATAAAACTACCGCTAGATAGAGCTTGCAATAACATAACTTAGCTTATAGTGTTCCTTTTCAGTAACTACCTTTATCAGCAACAAGTTATAATACTCTAACAAGGATTTATTTTTTAAGAAGGTAAAAGTTTGATTTACTGGCTCCTCCTAATTAGTCATAAATACACCGTTAACCCTTTAATGCATAATGTCCCCCGGAAAGGAATCAAGTCATTGGTCATTTCTTTGCTATTTTGCTTTTTCCAGGGGATTAATTATAGGAAATGTAGTGTAAAATAAATTTGGTAAAAGCTGATAAGACACCCTAGTTCCTAATAAAATTATAAAGGTTTCCACTGGGAAGTTTAATATAAACAGGAGATATTAAAGGGTTAAAAAGGTGTTAAGCAGGTGGTGTTTTCCTGAGCAAAATATTATCAGGAAAACATCCTGTGTTAAAGGGACTCTCCTTCATGGGAATATAATATACTTCGTCAGTATAAGAAATTGTAAACATTTGACCAGATAATAAACAAAAACATA
>JANTOQ010436238.1:0-11661 GCA_027564595.1 Bythotiara depressa
TAATTTCATTTTAACATGGAGTTATGTTATACCTTCGTTTTTAGTATGAAACTATGTTTTCTTTTCATCAAATTCTGACTTTGTAACTTCACTTTAATGCAAAATTACATGGCTCGTCTGTGAATTTCGGACCTTGCAATTTCAATTTAACAAGAAATTACATTTATATTTGCATTTGCGCTATCGTCGCATGCATGCCCTCAGGGACTAGAATAGGCCCTGCATATATAAAGCTTGTTGAAAGAGCAAGTGCCATGCTCTGGAATTCTCATCTTGTTATAGAATTCTTTGAAATTTGAATTTAGTGCACAAAGTTTATATCAACTCTTCAACAGAAGTAGACTCACATCATCTTCAACATACACTTGTTCAGTATTTTATAAGGGGAGAAATGTGACACTGAAAGTAAATATATGGCATGCTGAAAAAAGTTTTATCTCTTCAAAAAGAATTATTTTCTAAAGGAGTGAGATGCTATCCTTAGAGAAGGCTGTGGTATATAATCATTTTGGTAGATGTTTTGAACCAAAAATTTAATTTTACATAGCATTTGGGCAGCTTTATGAATTATGTTTCTTAAATAATAAATAAATAAATGCTCTTCTTCTGAATTAGCACGAAACATATCATAAAAATAATTAACTCGAGTTATCACTATTTAACCACTATATAAACCAAGCTTAAGATAAGAAACCCTAAGTTATCAGTTTCTTGACCTATGAAATGGCTATAATAATTTAACAAAAATGATTGATTTTTAATTTGCTGATGAAACATTTAAAGCAACATTCCACACAGTTCTTGGATAATGTAGAGGATAATTCTTTAATTATTAATCTCCTTTAGATGAAACTTTTTGTAGTTCATCATTTATATTAGTTTATAATAGCTCCTGATTTTACTTTTTCTTAAATCACTTTTAAAACAACTTCTTTACACCTTCGGTAGAGAGTTACAAAAACATTAATACCAGTCTACTCTTGTATCAAGCATGTTGGAATTTGAAACAAGAATTCCATAAGAAAAGGTGAAATCAATAACATGAATATTCCAAAGCATGTCACTACCAGGCATTGAAATTTCAACTTTTTTTATTATATACTTTGGCATTTTATTAGCAAATAAAAAAGCACATCAGATTGCTAGTGGCATCATTTGAATGGAAAAATAAAAATTAGTTCCCTGGATTTTACTTTAGGGAGCTATCAGTGTAAAGAAATGGTCATTTCACACAAATCTCAAGGCTTGCACTTGATATACATTAATCATAAAGCTGGCCACTTACTATCGTGGATTTATTAAATCCAAACTTATATGTATGGTTTCCACTTCAAATCAATATTTATTTATTTGTTTGTTTGTTTATTTATATATTTGATTTTGATATATAGATAATATAATATGAATGATCATCCAATTCCTATATTTTATTTACGTTTTATCACATAGAAACAAAAAGCATTGTTTTTCTTTAGAGAGTGTTCACTTACATGTTTATGAATCAATACCGAATCTTTACTTTCTATTTGATTACATGCTTGGAAATCTTGAGAATTCCCCATGCTTTAACATGTAGATGTTTTTGATTACTTCTCTGATAACTATAAAACAAAAAATATCTGCCCCATTATTTTCTAAATCACATATTATATTAAATGTCCGATAGAATATCTTGACACTTTCAGGTTTTAAAAGAGTTCCAGTTTCTTTGTTTTCACACTTAAAATTGTCCTAATAGCTCATCATGTGATGTTGTACTTATCAAATTAAATTTTGTGTATTTTGTATAGTGGTCACTGTTGTTTTTTGTCCTTCCTTTGTCATACCCACAGCAGTATTATGTTACAAGTTCATACTGCAACAGGACAATGACAAGTAAAATAGTAAAATGAATACAACAACAACAATATTTTTTTCTTTGTACATTTGCAGGGTTCATGTTTTTTTAACTTCACTGATAAAGAAAGTTTATAACAGACTCAACAGACTGCAACAGCTTCATACAATTTCTTGTTATTAAAATGTAGATGAAGAAAAAGAAAACATGTACATTATTTATTTACATTTATTTATGAATATATATAGTACCAACATGCATTCCCCAGTGATCTAGAGCTAACCATACTGCAAAAAATATTCTAATGTTCCAGCCCAACCATGGTGGGCCCTTAGGTCAAGTGACGTGCACATGTTTAAATAGAACAAACATAAACAAAACGAATGAAGTGTCTTTCATCTTGTTGTTTTTTTAACTTAATGGAAATTCTCAATGAAAATTAAATCCATACTAGATTATCTCAATTACTTGTGATAAAAAGAAATAACATAAACAATCACAGAATAATTATTTTTAAGAAATACAAATTTTATACTGATTTTGGTTTTTTGATTGAGGAAAACACTTACTTGCTTAATAATTTAATTATGTGATTATAACTGGTATTATACTTTAAAGAAATATGCTGGGTCAATATCATTATACATAGATGATACATAATAATACTACACTGTATACACGTTATTTCACATCATTGTTACTAACTTACTAAATGCAGCGGTCAATAATTACATTTTGATGATAATACTTTTAAATTACTTATCGCACAAACTTGCAGAATTTCCAAAAAAAAATTGTAAGTACATTTCTGGTAAATGCCTTAGTGGAGGATTTCAGACATAATGATCACTGAAGATTGTGTTCAATAATTACATAAATAATAATTTTAATTATCACATGAAAATGGGGATTACATTGCCTATAAATGTTTAAAACTTGGTACCTGCATTAGAGGAGAGTAAATGTAATCACGAGACTGAAGGGCATGGTAAATAATTAATACTTTTACTTATCATACCAAGTTTCAAACATTTATGAGTACTGTAATTTTTAACTATCTTTGCAAAAACCTCTGTAGATGAGAGAAAGGTCATAACATCATTGAAGGGTGTGGTCGATAATTATGTTTTTGATGATAATGCCTTTGGCTTATCTTACCAATTAGGAACTAGAACATATATTTCATATCTTTCATACTGGAGAAACTTTCCATTTACATAGTTTAATAGGTGAATTTATGATTGCTAAAAACCATATTTTCACTTTTTATAGGTTTGTTTTCCTGCCTTTCAAATATTCACATGAATACTAATTCTCTACTATTTACCTTGAGTTCAATCAAACCTTTCAGTTTCAGCAAGTAAATAGACTAGTCAGTTGCTACAACCCTCCCCCCTCCCTTTCCATAATTGCTCCATCACTTCTATTATTTACTGTTTGTTTATATTATTGGCTCAATTTCAACATTTAGAATTATAACTATTTATGCTTCTGAAGCACCAGTCTGTGAAATAGTGTGCACCAGTCTGTGAAATTCATGTTTTTTGTTAGTAAGTATGCACACAAGTTTAGTGAGGCAGAATAATGCAAGGAGCACAATCTGATATTTTATCTGTTTGCATATTTAGAAAACCCAGAGAAATCTCTTTAAAAATTCCATCTAATACATTAGAAACTAAATGTATGCAAAGGTGAATATTATGTACATGTGCTCTCCTTGCCAATGATTGGCTAAATAATCATTCAATTTCAAATACTGTAATGACAAATTCAAACATATTCCATTTAACTTATATACAGTATGTTACATACTTTATTTTTGGTCAATGGATAAGCAAGAGCATCACGCATCTTTAAAGAAGGCTTGCGAATGTCAATTGCCAATGATTTACAAAGAGTACAGGTACATAAAACTCTGAACATATCTTATCTTGCAAAAACAAGCCCTCAATAAAAATGTTCAATGGAATTCCAAAAGTCTATTGATATGATTACACATTTATAAAACTAGTCATACATTTTTTGCATTGCATACTGAATGAATTACAAACGTAAAATAGAAACACTCCAATTGTCATCCACCAACCCTCTTTAAAGATTGGTGATGATGTTGCATAGCCAAAAATTAATGTCGTAATTAAATTTAAGTTAAACTGAAGATATTTGTCAGTCCAGTATTTTAACACAATCATATACAATACATATACTATAATATACTATAGCAAAACTTTTATATTGTAAATCCTCTAAGAAATGGTGTTTATTAAATTTTCCGCATAATCCTAACTTAAAGACATAAATTATTGTGGACATAAATTTGCTACTGGCTTAAGGTCTTTTCAATGTTTTTCAAAAGAAACAATAATATTAAAATATGTCATGCTTGTCCGATTCAAGTATTGTATATATATGTATGTTTTATTTTTGCTTGATTCTAATAGATTCCTTTCCTACATGTTTGATTGATTCTAATAAATTCCCCCTGGGAGAGGAGTGTTAAAAAGAGGGGGTGTTTGTATAAGAAATTGATGGATCAAAATTTAATTACACCTGTATCAACAAAGATTTGGAAGCAAAATTCATTCTGAAAGTGACAGTTACTGATTACAGAATACTTTACACATAAGCACTAAGATTTCTCACTTTTGACTATACATATAGTTGTCTGCGATAATGAGAAGGTAATAGATAAATAAACACAATAAATTTGCAAGAAAAACAAAATAAATGATTCATGTAATGAGTGATGAAAGCCTTATAATGGTTACCACCTTTGACCAAATGACAAACAGGAATTAATTGTAATCTACAGGAACTTACAGATTGAAGTATACATAAACATGATATTGTAACGTTTGCATCTAAAAAACATAGTTAATGGAGGTGTGAATCAACAAATTGTGTATACTGTATTATAAACAAGATTTATTGCTAATCTACCTGCCTAATGGTAACAAAAGTATATCTGAATTTTTTTTATCTTAATGTTACATCATTAAAATCCATAACATGATATCATTTAGAAATAAAAGTTCTATGATAACTGCTATTAATGTTTTAAAACAGACAACCTGGGGGACATTTGAAATGTTGAATACCAAACACCATGACAGTTTTACTTCAAATGCTAAACCATTAGTCTTAACTTTTACTTGTCAGCAGTCGTTGAAATTATTTTATATGAACTAAAATTTCTTTGTTAATATTAGTCAAAATCATGTGATTTTAAACTATTTACATGGTTACGGATTGTCTACAAATTATGGTTACAAATTCAATAGTGGAACTGTCTCTTGGTTGTTAAATAGTGTATTGTATGACCTTTTGCCTCATATATTGTTCTGCTCTCCTTCATTGATTTTTTTATTAATTTTAAACATAATCAACAAACTATTACTCTATATGGAATTTGGTAGTATCATCACAAAACAAAGTCACATTGAATTCTGTTTCTGTATGACTCCTTGCTTCAGATATTATTCTGCTCTCCCAAGTAGATACTTTTCTTAATACTCCATATGGAATTTGGTACCTACTATCTTTTCACATAATAAGGTTGAATAGTTTATGGCCTCTTGCTTCAGTTAGTGATCTGCTCTTCCCCGTAGAGACTTTTCTTACTTTTGACCATAATTTAAACAAATGCATCAAGTACTTCATAAGGAATCTTAATACATACCATCTCGAGACATGACCTCTTGCCTCATTTATATATTGTTCTATTCTCACCTGTATAGACCTTTTAAATTTTGAACATTATTAACCAACAAATCAAGTACTCCATATGGTATTTGGTGAGTATCACTTTCAGAATTATAAAAAATTACTTGTAATTATGATGAAAATTAAGAAATGTATCTACGTGGGAGAGCAGAATGATATCTGAAGCAAGGAGTCATACAAAATTCAATAATGACTTTGTCTTAAGATAGTACATACCAAATTCCATAATAGAGTAGTTGATTTGTTGGTTATATGTTTAAAACTAATAAAAAAATATCCACGAGGGAGAGCATAAAATATTTTGGGGTGGAGAGATATATTGTCAGTAGCAAGCTGCTTGCATGTTTCTTATATAACCTCCCATTAAATTCAGTTTCTTGGGTTCCAGGTTCCTGGTCAAGGTTCCTGGGTCAGGGGTCAATAAAATATATCTTAGGTTGGTTGTCAGTGGGTTGGTGGTCAGTGCGTTGGTGTTAGCAGTTCATGGGTGGGTGGGTGGTGGTTTTACAAAAACACTTTGCCTTAACGTTTTTATTATGGCATTGTCCCGTTGATTACACCAGATGATCTCCCTACAAAATATATCAATATTACAGATATAAAAACCCTGTTTCTTTTTTTCTTTTCTTTTTTCTATTCAAGTTTGGTATTAACACCTTACAGACACTCACATACACAACACTGCACCACTAGCTGACGAGCACAATTAACGTATATTGTCAGACTAGTGACACACACAAAATATAACATATAGTGGGCGTGTGGCCCCGCAAGGACAGTAGGTCCCTCCACGTGGAAACGTTGCCCAACGTCTCATCCGTAAACCTCTATACAAGATGTAAATTTTTGCTCCAGCCTGGAATCGAACCGTCGCCCAAGTCAAAGGCGAGAACATTAACCACAACACTATGGATCCACTGTTCCTTTTCTTAGCATTGACAAATTTAGTTAGATTTCTTGTGTCAAAGAAGCTGTATTATAAGGTTATTGTCAAGATTTGGTAGGAAAATATTTTTAAAAGATATGAATCAAACAAAAAACAGGAGAGTGGTACAAATCTGAATGGATGTGAAAATAAAGTCAAAATATGATAAATATTACTTTATATTACTTGTTTTAGCCAGATTTATATGATTTAATACATTGTAATTTCATTCAATTCTTAACAAATTAGTTGTGCTACCTGTTCCAAATTCTTTGAATATACCCCTAATTAGGTGCACTTATGCACTATGGTTTTGGAGGTTGGGTTCCAAATTAACAGATTCCTGTTTTTCCATTCCAAATGTTTTTTCCAATATATAACCTGCTAGTACATTGCTGGTAAAAGTCCAAGTCAAACAGATTAGTGCTATATCAGTTCCAAAAAAAAACCTTGAATATAAGGCTAATTATGTGCAAATACAGTGTTGGAGACTGGGTTCTAAGTTAACAGATTACCTTTTTAACCATTTCAAATGTTTTTTGCCAATATATACCTTGCCAGTACATTGCACTGACACAAGTGCATGTCGATCACAATTGTGATATATCAGTTCCAAAAGCCTAGAATATACCCTAATTGTGTGCACTTAGGTTTTTGGAGACTGGGTTCTAAGTTGACAGGTTACTATATTTTTTTCATTCCAAATATTTTTTCCCACTATCTACCCTGCTGTTACATTGCACTTGCAAAAGTTCAAGTCAAACACACAAGTGCTATATAAGTTCCAAATGCCTTAATATGCCCCTAATTAGGTGCATTTATGATGTTGGAGACTGGGTTCTAAGTTGACAAACAATTACCCTGCTGGTACATTAGTCACTAACTAAAGTTATATCAGTTCAAAAGTCTTTAATATACTCTTAATCATGTGCATTTATATGGCGTAGGAGACTGGGTTCTCTGTTATTTCTAAAAATCAACCCCCTGGAAAAATAAAAATAACAAAGAAATGACTATTGACTGGGTTCATTTCCGGGGCCAACAGGTTCTAAAGGGTTAAGTGAGTCTATACGATGGAAGCAATTACATTGGTTCGCTGAAAAACAGTCATGCAAAATAATTTATCTCAACAAGCGCAGTTGTCCTACGCATGACTTCATTGAAAGCGATTATAAACTCCGGAAAGCGTAGAATGGGGCTGGCTACGCGAAACTAAATTGTACCTTGCAATTCCAAAGTTTAAGGGGAAGTCATTAGCGTAATATCAGTTTCAACATAATTTTTGGATAGTTTCTGAATAATAAACCACTAAATGCACATCTTGAAACAGAAAAGAAAGAAATCTTTATTTTTAACGATCTTAAGCGTGTGCGTGAGAGATCATCGGTTACTCGTTATATTGAAAACGTACACGCTTTTTATAATAAATTTGGTGCAATATTTATAAGAATCAATATTTACCAGCAGTTATTACTTACATTTGTGGCTTTGAGAGCCTCCAAAGTTTAATTCAAATATACAGTACGAGTTACCACCAAAAGTACACATCCACGTGAACGTAAAAATGTATTGTTGTTACGACCTTAAATATCCTTGTTACGACTAAAGTAAACTAAAGTTCGTTTTTTTTTATCCGAATTCTGTTCTGGCTCTCCACACCAGAGCCAATAGTATATAGTCCACATGTCTTTATTAGACTTGGCCAAATCTGGAAGGATTGAACGTTATATTAGTCGCGCATAAATTGGTTGTTTTGAAAAACAGGAAACCCGATTTTCTGTACACTTCCTTGTTTTAAAATTTAACCGATATTTAACCGGCTATGAATGAAGAGAGATTTACATTAATAATTGGTTAGCGCTGGTTCTATTGTTTCTACTAATTAATTAAATAACATACAAAAAAAATCTGTAACGTTGGTTTATTGTTTTTAGCTAGGTTCGACAATTAAAGGAGATTTTTAATAAGAACAATTAAGGCACTAGACGAAAAAGATAGCATTGTGGAGGAGCTTGGTTTCCTTTTGCCTAAGTATGAAGACTTGTCTGAGTACGTAACTTTTCGGTTATAATTCCGTCGGTCAAAACTTTCGTCGGTTAAAATTACTCGTCGGTTAAAATTTTCGTCACCGAGCCAAAATTTCATCACTTTGAACCGACGAATAATATGAATCAAAACACAAAGTTCAAAAAATCGAATGCCAAATGGGTGATTAATTAATATTAATATTTAATGACACAACATGATATGATCATCTCCGGTTTTGTTTCATCTGGTATTATGGAGGCCATTGAAGACGCTAGCAAACTTGTTGGGCGTGTAGAAAACCCTTTTAAACGACTCACTAGTTTGATTTCTATTTTGTAAGCTCTATGCAAGTTATTGAGGTTTGTTACAATAGTGTGAGTTGTATTTTTAACTGTATTTTTAATTAAGTGGTCAGCATTTAAGCGTTTACAAGGGCTCACATATGTGATAGGTAATCTGCGAAACAATTAAAAACTTCATCCCCGATGCGAAAACACCAACAAATCAATTTTTCAAGTATGGTTAAAATTGCGTCGGTTAAAATTATTCGTCGGTTAAAATTTTCCTCACTTAGCCAAAATTTGACCGACGGAATTATAACCGACTATACATATATAGTCATACGCTCGAGCGCATTTTTAAATTGTCATTCCACTGAATAAAACTATAACTTTTTTAGACTGTTGCAGTAGTGCGTTCCGCACCATGTAACCTATTGTTTATTATATTAAAGAACGGAAATGCTGATTGCTGGACATCTACAGAGAAAGCATACATAAGGTTACTATTACCAGAACTACTATTTTGAAAAGATGTATTGCAAGAATAATAGTATCGAAAAATGAGAAACGCTGGGTTTTCTGACTAACCCCATTATGCTTGATTCATTTCAACAGCAGTGTCCAGAGAACAAGAGCTAGCACCCTCCTTCACCCAACCTTTCTGCACAACAATGTGGAATTCAGAACCAACGTACCAAAGCTTACTTTATACTTGTTTCTTTTATCGTAATTGCCCAACAGTTCCTTTTTCTTTACATACAGTTTATCGCGTAACTTGAAAAAGTTAAATAAATCCTGCTTTTTCGACCGATTTTTTGTGCTAAACAATCAGAGTCAAGAAAACAACATCGCGCGTGAAAAAACTAGTAACTGAAAATTGAGTTTTATGGAATACTATTTCAATAAATTTGAGGCCCTTCATCTCGTCTAGGAATATTTGCACATAGATAACATTTACGCTCTCTCCTTCATTTTTATTTCAGACCCCAATACACCTTTTCACGAATAGCGACGCTATTATGGATTGTTTCTATCCATTTTGAATGAAAATCAAACCCGAAATCTGCACAAATTTCCACCAAAAACGATTTGTTTAAGACGTGGAATAGCTTGACGAAGGACATTTGGACTGTGAAAACCTGGACCACTTCAGTGTGAAATTTCCAGACCAGAACGTCTATTTTAAAATTATACATGTATTTTTATTTTTACATTTTCCTTGTCTAGACAACACCCGAAAATAAGTTAACTTTTTTACAAGTTTATGCTTCTAGACATAACCATACCTATGTCTCGTAGACGTCCGTGATCTCCACCATAGAGGCCATGTTTTACGGAAGCTACACAAATAATTTGGAATCATACGCGCTGAAACACTTTTCAGTGAAGCTGGTCTGCGAATTTGTAATGAATAAAATTAAAAATATTATTATTTTACTACCTTGGGAAAACAGGAGTTTTGTCTTAGTTTTTTTTATCCTAATGCTTTTCCTTGCCATAATACGAACAATACAAATCCTACCAATCCAAAGCCTAGTAGCTCTGCCTTCAATTCTTTTAATTTACATTATATCTAAAATTGCAGTCAGTATGTATTGCAACCAGTTATCAAATTTATCAAAACAGTATTCCACACAATAAAGAGGCATAAATTTAAACTTCAGTTTATACAAGTCTTGAGAACGAATGCTGTAACTTCAGTATCACTTGCCTTAGAATGGAGCCACTTAAGTTTGTGACGTCATGAAACACTCACATCAATAAACTAAAAATGTCGCTAGTGTGTACAGTCCTACGTTGTTTCCTCCAAACATCCCTTCTATCGTTTTCTGGATATTTAAGGAAAGGAGCTTTCTTGGAAAGGAACGCAAATAAATTTACATAAGCCACATTTTTAACTACTCTACTTTGGAAATAGGAAATTACCAAATACAAATATATTGTCTAAAAATATTTTATGTATCTTTCCTCCATCTTTTGAGCTGTTTAATCAGTACCAGAGAGTGCTTTGCTGGGGGTTGGTCCTTCACTTTGCCAGTTGCATTTCAGCACTTTTCTTCCGCTAGGATCTTGCTATGTGGGCGCTACATTTAGTTATTTCCGAGGTTAATTTTTGATGACCCCATTAGGAGTATTGTAAGGGTTCGTTGCGGCGAAGCCGCAACAGGGATACCGGCCGTTAGGCCCTTGTCCCGGGTTTCTCGATTTTTGTTCTTGCTAATAAGTTATCTTCTACTGATGAAGTGTTTGTTTAAAATGTCGACGTTTGATTTTGATGTTTAGCTGGATGGAGAGGGAGCGTTCAGCGGTGTTGTCACGGCAGCTTGTCTATGTTGTTTCTGATTTTCTTACAAAACAAACCGATGGTGTTTTTTTTTCTGATATTTCTGACTGGTATATTGTTTGATCTCGAATACTTTTGACTTCTTCTAATTTAATAAATACTTGCGGCGATACAACTGTCACACAACCAGGATCTGCTCACGAGGGTTTTGTCAGTTTTGTCGCGATACCGCTGTGTTCTACAGGATCTGCGTTGGGTTTCTTTTTGGTTTTTGATTTTTATTTGATGTTATGTTTTTTCGTAGAAGAAGCAGTAGGGACGGTACAAAGACAACCAAAGACGAGTGATAGGTTTAAAGACGACGGGTTGTACCTGGTAGCGACGTTGGTTACCAGTCAGCGCCGGAACCCCTTTTTGAAATTTCTTGATGAATTCTTGACTGCTGTCACGGTGGTGTTTCGTATGTTGGATGGTCGGGTCACAACTCCGCCATCCTCGATATTGCTTTTTTACAAGAGAGCCCTTCAGCCTCAGCTGTTCGGATCTATGCGCATCGTCTTTCACAGGAACTCTCTTTCACCCA
>JANTOQ010436349.1:0-11659 GCA_027564595.1 Bythotiara depressa
CATAATTATTTACAACATTGCTTTGTGTCAAACCTATAAGAAAAACTTAATAAACTCCATCAAACCGATGTTAAAACCTATTTATTTACTTTCCCTTCTCTATACATCCTTTTCCTTTTCTCTTTTTAAATAAAAATCCCCTCCCTCGGTTTCAAAAAATTTTAAACAAAGAAGCTAAAGTCTAAAATTAATTTTATATTCTCCATGTCAGTAGCTTAAAAAAAAAGTTTCTACAAGTTTGAAATAAACGAAAAAATTGAGAAGGAGAGTGTTGTCTGCTTGTTTCAATTTAAAGACAAGAAATTCTTTTGTTACATTCAATGAATTCAATGCGGAAGAAGTGGAACATTAAAGCACTGCATGTTATAAATTTTACCATATGTTGCAAAAAAAGTAAAATATAATTAAGTGTCTAGGCGAGTCTTCTATTAACATTGTGTATGCATGTTATTAACATTGTGTATGCATGTTGAGTGTTGCATGCTCAAAGATCACCACATGTTTGTTGTGTTAGTTTAAAGTTTGATTATACAGGCTGATACTTTTGGTAAAAAACAAAGATAGATTTAAGTATGCAGAATGAACTATTCGTTTTTTAACTTTTTTATGTTAATTTGTTAATTCGGTATTCTGTGAGCTGAAAAGACCAGCTGTTATTTCGAGCATGATAAAGCACATTATCTTGTTGAATGACAATGTTGCTTTACAAATGCTTTTTTGATGTGAGGAAGTAAATGAATAAATAAATGAAAAATAAAACTATTTAAAATTAAATGGCGGATTAGATGCAAACGATAGTGTTTACTTTGTTCAGTTGAGATGATTGCTGAAAATTAACTTTGAGCAGTTAAGATGTTAATTCCAGATAAACACAAAACTTATTCTTTGTCAGAAATAGTTTTTTTATGATTCAAACAAAATGGAAATGTTTTGTTTGTTCAGACGCCAATTGGGAATACTGTGTTATATGCAGTGTCAGCAGGCTAGCTAACATCCTGAAGATATATAGTTAAACTATAATTATCAATAAAATAATTTATTTATTTGTTTTGTATTATTGGAAAAAATGCACTGGAAATAAAGCATTTTAAACTCATTTTTAAAAACTCTTTAAAAATGTTCCAAGTTAAATTCATTGGATTCTGAAAATCACAAAGTGACAACTCATCACATTATTGTCTGTATAGATTGAAATAAATAAAAACAAGCAAATTCCGCACTCACAATTTTGTGTAATAGACATATCTTTGTCATCAGAAAGTTTTAAAGGGCTACAGCAAAGTAGTCAAAATTTGGAGCTAAATATATGGCTACAACTGATAATAGCTATAAGAGAGTCTTATGACATCCACATGCACCTTTAATTTTTAGACACATCAAATGAGTAAATAAAACAAAGGTTTACAGGTATTAAATTAATAAGAAGATTGCTCCTTAGATTAATCTTGTCCAGAATGTTTATCTTTCAGTTAAAGGTGTACATGTTTTCTTCATCATACACCATGGTTAAATAAAAGTATAGTATACCAAAAAATAGCAGTTATGGAGTAGTTGTAAAAAATATAGAATTTTACAGCTCAATTTGTATCATTTTCCAGACTTTAAAAAAATGAGGTAACTGAAAATCAACATAAAAATGGATACAGTGCCCTTAAGCATGGGTGTTTCTTCAAATTCTGATGAAAATGTGATACTTTTGATGACTTAGATGATATAACAGAAACATACACAAGATAAGGAAACTCTGCATGTGAAGTATAAAATTTTCAATAAATGTATATATAAAAAGTATAAAAATATAAATAAGAAATAATAAGATGTATGTATTTAATGCACTTCTCGTTTCTCTTAACATTTCTCTTAACTGATGTGGAAGTCAGTGAATAGTTAATTTATTATTCTATGTAAAAACATGCTAGGTTATTTTTATTCTTTGAAAAAGATACAAAATATAATAGATTAAATAAAGTCAGGATTTAACATGAAATAAAGCATTTATATTATATTTTATTTTCAACTTGAGTTATGTTAGAAAAGCAATTAATTCTGACCATAGTTCCCTTTTAAACAGATTTTGGTGTTAAATTGATATTATTGTGTGTCTGCACTAAATTGACACTTAAAAACACTTAAGCACAGACACTAGAGCATATTCTAGCATGAAAGGGCATACAATTTACCTGATAAAGGGCACTTTTGGTCTCTTAAATTCTTACAAGATTATTAATAACAAATAATTTGTTCTCCTTTTAGGAACATACAAAAAAAACTATTTATTCATAATCTCTTTTAATTCCTGTTCTTGTTTAGATGGAAGGTAGTCTTTGTGATATTATGGAAGAACTGGGTTATGCTTGTTTGGCTACGTAAGTATTCTTCTTGATTCACACATGTGATTTGACTCTTTTATTATTTTGTTTCCATCATATTCCTAAAGGCCTGTATATACACTATTTTTTCAAGATTTTTCTCATAAGCAGCTGTGTTGTTACTGAAAGTTAACTTTTAAGCTAAAAAGACGTCTATTTATGCTAAAACTCTGCTTCATTAATAGTTAAAATTAGTTTTAGCTTAAGTAGACGTCTTTTTGTCTTAAAAGTTAACTTTTAGGGAAAATATATTTTTTAAACACCTGCTTAAGAGTATCTTCAAAATAATCATAGCATGTATACCGGCCTTAACATTATTATTCTTGGAATCTTCTCTGCCTGACTAAAATCGGCATGCAAATTATAAATTGTGAATGTGTTTTCAATTGGTGTAAATATTGCAGATATCTTCTTTCTGTCACCAATCCTCTTGGAATCTGCTTAACCTGATAACACTCTAATGAAACTTAGGTGCAAGTTATGCTATCCGTGCAATACACATTTATTGCAAATTTTGTTGTAATCTGGATGTAGATTGTAAGTATGTCAAAAATTGTGTCCCAGGTAAAATAGACAAATCCAATCAAGAGCTAATAATATAAGTCACATATATTATAATAATTTAGGTGCCTAATTTCTGATAATTTGGGAAAACAGCCACCTAAATTTAAATTCTATTAGCCTCCTTCAATTGATGTAATTTGTACAATTTCAACCAAGTGAAAATTAATTTTCAAATTTCCTGTAGATTTATATTTATAACAGCACATGTGAAATTGTTGTCTATTATAGGAGAGAGGATTGCCGAGATACTCTACTACAATATGGTATATCTAGCTTAAATCCAAGCAGTATTGCAAAAATACTTGGTATGTGCCACCATTGCTTTTTGTTTATGTGTGCTATATAGAATACTGTAGGTAGTTAGCTATTCAGCTTCGTAAATACAGAAGTTTTGTGCAACATATAGTGTTTTCAAAATGTCTTAGTTGTTCTAATATATTTTCGAAGATAATATAAAATATGAAAATTTTAAAAGCTCAATCTTTTTCTCAATCTTTTTCATTTGAATATTTCTAGGATTGTTTTCTCCATATTTGTTTAAAAACTTGTGTCACAGTTCTTTGAATTTCAATTTAGATCTCTAGATATCACCAGAAAAAGAAAACAAACCTGGTTTCTACACGAAACTTGTATATATAGAAGCTTTACTACCCAATTTTCTTACATTATTCAGAGGAAAACCCGTTTATTATAATACGCTTAAAGGCAAAGTTTGCTAGATTCAGAGAAGGCTTGTATGGAATGACGTAAACTGTTTTGAATCGTGTTTGCAATGTTTTGAAATAGCGAGGAAGATTTAAATAATGTGCTGAATATAAGTCATATTTTTGTACATCTTGTGTTTGAATCCTTATTTTGGAAGTCAGGGCAAGTGTTATTCTGTGGCTAGTAAACATTTCAACTTTACATGAAAAATGTCCTATGAAAGTTCCAGAATTTCCTTGAATATGGCCTCACACTCCATTTATTTATGGGAGAACTGTTGAAGGCATTAGAAGTCCCTAAAGGCTGATTTCCATTAGTGCATTTTTGGCGGAGTGCAGGAGCTGAAAAAGTTACAAATTCTCAACTTCCTCAGCGGACAAGCACAGAAAAAGCAAATTGAGCATACGCAAAAACGTTCACTCTGCCTGTGCAGGCAAACAAACAAACTCTATAATAATAGCAGTACCGATGAGAGCAGTATTGACATACTTTTTTCAAGGTTTTTCAACAAAAGGATCTTTATTTTTTAAATGTCTGATATTAAGGAAAAAAATGAATATAGCACTTCTTTAAGTTTTCCGAAAGTAGTGAACTTCTCTAACAAATGTACCACTAGTGAACTTCTCTAACAAATGTACCACTAGTGAAGTATGTATGTATGTACCAGAACTATTTACTATTATTAGGTATGATGGTCAGAACATTAACTGGCTTGGAAGGGGCTGGAACCTTACAGGTATTTTGTAATTTCATTGTGGTATAACAAGCATCAGCGCCAAACATCTAAGTATTTAGTGGCATTTCAAATCTCCTCGATTGTTTGTTCGAAAAGCAAATTTATGTTTTTTCAAAATTTTGACAAACAATTGTTTATTTATTTATATTTTTAAAGATGGTTAACAGAGTTATGTCTAGTCTTGCTGGCCTCATTTACCTTTTTATTAGATAGGCTGTATCATTTTTATATTTTGTCTCAGTGAGTTTAAAATGTTTCTATAGATTTGTTTATTGTGTATTTATTTTCATTCACAATTTGTAACTTTATTTATATACAGGACACAACAGCGATATGTAAATGTGTATCTTGTTGAAGTGTTTTTATTCTGTAAAGATATTCATTAATAAACAAATATTTTAATTGTTTTCAATACACTAGTGGATTCTGTATTATAGAATGCATCAGGCAACAAACCCAATGATCTGAATCCTTCACAAACCTGGAATATTGAAGTATTTGTCGAAGTATTGAAAGAACTTGTCCCCACCTTGAATTGGGTGCAATTAATACAAGAATTGGATCACCCAGGATTCATAATCAAACAACCAAAAGGATTGCAACTGATTGTTTTTGCGTATTACAAAGCAACCGCCAACTCTGGTTTTCCTGTACAGATGATATACAAACCGTGGAGTAACTCGATTGGACAAGTAAGTTTGTAATGTTCAGTTTATTACTTGCAGTTATAAAATATTAGGTGACATATTATCTTGTCTTATAGTATCTTAGGTTACACATTATGTTGTGTTAGAGTATCTTTGGTTATGCATTATTTTGTCTTATACTATCTTAGGTTACCCATTATCTTACCTTATGATACTATCTTAGGTTACGCATTATCTTACCTTATGATAGTATCTTAGGTTACACATTATCTAGTCTTATAGTATTTTAGGTGAGGCCACCTGTAGTTGAAAATTCATTCATTATCATTTCATCGGCATGAACGTAAATACGGGATGTGGTGGATATTTGGATAATTTTCTAAAATTCAACTCTGTAGCTGAAGCGCTGCGATTGGCCATTTATATGGCCATCTATACGCAACGGCAAAATGCCTTATTATGACGGTAATTTCAAATTGCATTGTTTTAATTATTACTTCAATCTTTCTTAAATTTCTTACTTTCTGACAATAATTACAACAGTTCTGAATTGTTTAAATCGGCAGAAAAGTGGGGGGATGTTTAAACTTGTGAACCCCAAACATGAGGACTAAGCATCTGAGTTAGCTCGACTCTTACAGTCTTAACTTCATTTATAAGAAGATCTTTAGATTTGTTCCCTATATATAGCACACAATAAGAAACATGGCAAACATTAATATAATCATGGACATATAATAAGCGCTTATACATTTATGGTATATATAATATAGTAACATGCTAAACTTTTGTTATTCATTAATTAACAGAATTCATGTTTACCGAAAGTACGTGATAAACATCAAATATTAACTATTCTTAACAGGTAATTTAATTACAGGGCTAAACTTATAAGGTGATTTTATTTTGAAGTTTCTTATTCATGAATGAAAATCACACGAGTGCATATAAAATATATTTCTTTTTTTAATAAACATATAAGCATGAGACAGTTCAGGATTTGCATGTGCAAATATTTTTCTTGATGATAAACACTCTTTGAGTCGTATTTCTGGAAATAGAGAAACATAACAATAATTGCGCTATTATTATCATCGCGAGTTACTGTTCTTCATCCGTTGAGTCTAGCAATTTGAAACAATTTTATGTTTCAGTAAATAGAGAAGCATAACAATAATTGTTTTATTATTATCATCATGAGGTAATATCTATGGTGTTATGTACTGTACTTTTAAGTAAAAGAAAACAAAACAAAACTTATAAATTTAATAACAATATAATTTTATTTTTAAAAGCACTCAGGAGTAGTCCAAAGATGTGATAAAAAATGTGTTGTGAACTTAATTCTCGACTCATTTTCCTTTGTATCTAGCGCACTACAGGGGAATTTTATATGTCTTGCTTGCATCAAGAAGTAGTTAACATACCAGAAAATATTTTGAAATGAACCTTGAACAAACAAACTAATGGCCACATTGATATACTTCATAAGAACTTCAACATGTACAGCAAAGTGGAACAAAGCTAGCTAGATACAAAGGGAAATACATTGGAAATTATATCCTTGGCACTTATTCAATAGATTCTAAGGGAATTTAGTTGAAAATTACATTCTTGGCACTTATTTATCACTAGATACAAAGGGAAATGATTTGAAAATTGCATTCATTGCACTTATTTAGTAGTAGATACAAAGGGAAATGCTTTGAAAATTACATTTGTGGCACTTATTTAGCACTGGATACAAAGGGAAATGAGTTGAAAATTACGTTCTTGGCACTTATTTAGCACTGGATACAAAGGGAAATGAGTTGAAAATTACATTCACAGCACTTATTTAGCACTAGATGCAAAGGGAAATGCATTGAAAATTATGTTTGTGGCATTTTTATCACTTTTCTTTTTATTGGTAACAAAAAACATCACAGCCTTGAAAAATTATGTACGCTTAAAGTACACATTGTTAAATTTTTACTCTGAAAAGTCTTATTCCACATGCGTGTAAAAAAAAATTCTGCTGCCAAATTGAAACAACGAAATGCATGAGAGAAAGAACTTTAATGATTCCACTGTAAAGTTGAAACAAAAGGTTTATTTATGGAACATAAAGAAACAAATTTAATAAATTTGTTTTTTTATGTTCCATAAATAAACCTTTTGTTTCAATGTGCAGAAATATATTGTAAGAATAAACACTCCTTCACAAAGATTTTATAAATATTAAAGCAAACTTTAATAACTACTGTGGTGAAGAGTGAACTTGCATCATAAATGGTTTCTATGAACTTAGACACTGAAACAAAGTAAACACGTTTTAACGTCGGTTTGACAGAGTTGCAGTATTTTTTCTTTTAGACTTGTTGTACAAAAGAGACTTACCATATTAAGCTGACATTTTATGTCTAACAATCATTGAGAACTTTTATAACCCCATTTCGATATTTGCTTTAACGCGACTCTGACATTGATATCTACGAAAGTTGCAATTGATTAAGGCCAACGAGTCTTAACATGTCTTTTACAGCTAAAATTGAACTTAAAAAAACAGGTGTTCTTTAAAATCACATATTAACTATAATTTATTGTTTACTATTCACTTGATAAACACTGGTGTTTTATAGCTTCATATATAAAAAAGAAAGCAGAATAAGAGCAAGTAGAGAAATGTCACAACAAAGGCGCAAACAGCTTCGATGGCCTAGAAGTATGTACGTGTTAGATAGAAAACGAAATCAAGAAGGACAACACTTGAGTCGATAATGTTGTAATTATAATGTAGTAATTATAAATAATATTAAATATTAAATCAATAGACGTGTATGCATTTCTGGATTTTATTTATTTTCAGTGAAGTACTGTCAGACATTTTGTTGTTTTGAAAAATAAATGTGTGCCAGAAGAATCCAATGTCCGGCAGCAATTTCCACCCGTGTTAAAAGCGCCATTAGTGTTAAAACAGCAATGTGAAGGAAGTTGTCAACACCTTTTTGCGTTGTTTATAATACAGATATTATTTATTGACGTCATATACAAATGGATTATATTTTTACATTCATGAAAGTAAACAACGATGAGAGTTTTATAGCATTCAGTAATGCAAAGAGCTGGCTATGCTAATGTTAGTAAATTTCTTACCATAGAATGCATAAATAATTTTATTTGGTTGAAGAAAAAGTGAATGTTAGGCAATTGCTTTTTGAGAAAATGTGACAGCAATTGCCAAATGCCGTCACGGATTTCAATGGCTGGTTATCATAACAAAATGTGCCAATATTGACACTAAAAAGCCAAATGTGGCCGTGTGATGATGAACGAACTCTCAACTACAAGTGGCCTTACACATTATCTTTATACAGGGTAGTGTAGGACTTCTAGACTACCCCTGGTCTGCATTTAATATTTTGTGTTTATTTTATAATTTTAGTCTCGTTCTAAATGTTTTTGTGTATTTGTAATTTCAAACACTAGAATGTAGAATGAAAGTTTCTTCTTTTCAGCTTTCCTGGATTGAAAGTGCCTTATTTAACCCAGATGTGTTTAGTTTTGGGGATTTGCCTTCTCACCATACCATACTGGACATTTTAAAATCACCACCAGATGAATCAAACAGAGATATCCGAACTTGGTATGACAGTGTTTTTAATAATACTTTTTATATAGAAATGAATGTCTCTATGAAATGCACAGTCCTTAAAATTAGTTTGGGACAGACACACAAAGTACAAAGGATTAATAAGCTTTAAGCATTATTGTTTTCTTAGGAAAATGTTTTCACACTTCTACTTTCCCCAGGCAAACTCTCATTTTTTTACCATTGTTCAAGAAGGGAGATTTGAAGTAGAAATAAATCTAGTAAGATCGTTGTGTATTGTGTGGCTGCTAATTCAATTTTATATTTAACAATGATATAAAATTTACAAATAAAGTTCTTCAAATTGTTTTTGACATCACCTCGTCAAAAATATAACTAATAGCATTACTCATTGTTTTTTGTTTATTTTTTTATTTAAATTCACATTCAAATTTATATTATAGTACTTTACCAAATTGTTCGAACCAGATTCTATATATAGTTAAGTTAATCAAAATATTTTATGGGGCATTTGTTTTTCCTGGAGGAGCATAATGGTTTTGTTATTGTTATTATGAGATTAAGGATGAAGCAAGAAAAATTTTAAGTACATTTCCTTTTTAAAAGTTGATGTTTTCATTTTACTAGGATTGTTTTCCTCATGTGGCTAAAATTACATGTCACAGTTTCTTGAAGTCCTGTTTTGATCGCAAGAAAACCAGAGTTCTGTATGCAATACACATGTAGAAACCAGAAATTGTTTTTTTTCTTGGGCATATCTGGTAATCTAAACTGAATTTCAAGAAAATGCAATGCAAGATTTTAGCCACACATGAGCTATTGTAAAAAATAAGGGATTAATGAAAGGCTCCTTCAACCTACTATTGCTACCTACCTTTAGATATCCTTCTAAATTCATTGTCTGTGTCTTCCCAATGCAAATGCTCTACCTTCAGATTTCCTATGAAGAAAGTTTTGTTTTCTTTTGATCTTCCAAAATATTTTTGTCCCTAAAAATTACAGTATATGTACATGTAGTGTTAAAGAAAGAGAGATATAATTTCTTATTACTCATTAATTTCCTCACAGGAAAGTTTCTTTTCCCCCAGATACCATTGTAAGGAATGTTATTTTTTGGGGGAAAATGAAAATGTAAACGAAAATTGTCAAATTTGTTGTGATTTAGAATTTTTCATTTATCTCTCCTTTTATTTATAATTACTTTCAATCTCAGAATCATTTTGCATGTTTAGCACTTTGATGCATAAGCATACCTCCCAGTTATATTAAACTTCCCATTGGAAACCTTTATAATTTTATGAGAAACCAAGGGGTTTTATCAGCCTTTGCCAATTTATTTTACATTATTTATATAAATAACCCCCTGGAAAAAGCAAAGGAGCAAAGAAATTACCAATGATTTGATTCTTTTCTGGGGACACTGCAGTCAAGGGTTAAATAAATAATTATTATTTGATTGTGTGTTTTCTTTATTTATATATTTTGTTTTAAGGAAATCACTTGACCTTGTTGAGATATTGTTACACCTCTCTGAATCCAGTAACTACGAACATGTTCTTAAACTGTTTGCATGGCCAGTGAAGAATTGCCCAGATGTTTTGTTGTTGGGGTTACTACAAGTGCAGGTATTACAATTATCTATTAACTATTGGGCTTCTCTTAATTCATTTGCTTCATTGTTTGAGAACCAATTTTTACTGTTAAGTTTTGTTGCTGAGGTTATTGTTGCTTGCATTATTTCTTGAATTATGGTCGGTTTGTTACCTTGACCAGCTCATATGTGAAGCACTTGGAGTTGGAGAGTTTGCAATCAGAGCTTACCCTAGTTGACTTGGGTCTTTGGGGTTATTTTGCTAGTTGATGTTTTTGCAAGTATCTAGGATTGCCGCTGATTCAGATAACAGGGATGTCTTTGTCGATTTGAAGGATAGACTTCAATTTCAGGATTTTTAAATTTCTTCGTACACCTCAAAATGTCTAGTCAAGAGAGAGGTTAGGAAGTAAGTGGTGTCAGATTATGGTCACATGAGTTTGGTCTCGACTCCCGATTATTTATCAGTGTGTACCAACACAAATCTTAAATGTAAGTAAATTTTTAATGAACATGGTTAAATCACTAGCAATAAAGTAAAAAAACAAACAAATCTACAACAGTGTCCATAGCACTAGGAGTTAAAAATGCAATATTTAATTGTTTGTGATGATGAAAGCTTCACAAGCATTCACTAGCCTATAGATAAATGAAGTAACAGTGGTTTGCTTTCACTATATCAAGTCATTGCTGAAAACATTGTTTCTATTGCAGTTGATACTCAATTTCTTTGTTTAGTCAACGTGGCATACTCTTCGTAATGACCTGGTGTCAATGTTAATGCCATTGTTCCTAATGAATCATCCCAACTCGATGAGTGTGCTACACTATGCATGGAATGGACAGGTAATATCTTTGACAGTCATGTTTTACTTTCTTTTATGAAAAGATTGTTTGTCAACATAAAGAAAATAACTGTACAACCTAGGTTGGTATATGACACACATAAGGAAAAAACCTTCTTTAAAATTCGCTTCTCCTAATAGTGAAATGCTTCTTGATCTAGCCACTTACCATATATACAAGTGGAAGTTAGCTACAGCTGCTAGGGGAGCCTATGCACTTCTTCAAGTTATGTACTTCAAGTTTAAGTACTTCAGTAATAGTATTAGCATTCTCAAAAGCTAATCTTAATAACTTCGTCATTATTATAAAGGAAGCAATCTGTATTAAGATCAGTATTCCTTTAAGAGTAAACAACAACTAAACAAAAGACTATTTTTGACATATGATAATTACTTTTAATTTTGTTACAGGGTCAATCTCCTATAATTCGGCAGTTGGTTATGCAATCCATGGCTGATTGGTATGTAAAAGCAGACAAAATAGGAGATCAAGTTGAACAACAAACACGTTTGTCTCGTATACTAGATGTAGGCTGCTAAACTCTTCCCTAAAATTATTGAATACACCGACAACAACACACAAAAAGAATAAAATTGATCAATATAAACA
>JANTOQ010436683.1:0-11651 GCA_027564595.1 Bythotiara depressa
TTAATGAATCCTGGTTAAGTAATGCTCGTGTATTTGGAAAGTGTATGGTTTCTAATAACTAAATCAGTATTGCTATGTGGAAAAGTGTTATATAAATGCATTAATTAATATATGTGTTTCATTGTTTGCTCTCCTCCCCGTAGACATTTTTAGTTAAATGTTTGTGGTGGTTTCTTGAAACTACATCTAATGCTTGTGTACATCCCTTCTGTAAAAAAATCCAGATAATGTAACAAACATAATCTTACAGGATGGTCTTTGTCACCTATTAACCTTTAAAGCATAGTATCCCCGGAAATAAATCAAATCATTGGTCATTTCTTTGTTATTTTGCTTTTTCCAGGGGGTTAATTATCGGAAATATAATATTAACTAAATGTGGTAAATGCTGATAAGACACCCTGGTTACTCATAAAATTATAAAAGTTTCCAAGGAGGTATGATTATGCATTAAAGTGGTTAAAAACCAACTAACTTAGATGCAAATAGTGGCTGTCTAAATACGTATAAAAAGAAACAACAGAAAGACTCGATATTAAGGGTTAAGATAAAAACCTTCAGTCAAAAACAGATCCACAAAATATGATAGCATGGAAACAACAAACACCAATCCAGTAGCTCATAAAAACTTCATTTACACATACCTTATATTTACAATCGAGTTGTCACACATTTTCTATGAAATTACCTCCTGAAATAGACTAATTTAAGGTGTTCTTGTTTTTGTAAAGAGTAACATGACTTTTTAATGAAATTGAAGTTGTTAATTAATTTTTAATTTTAGGACACCACTAAGTTTGTATAGGAATTTGTTAGATGTAAACAAATCAAGTTACTGAACTTGTATTCAGAGAATAAAATCAACATAAAGGCCATTCACCACAATCATTGGTTGTTTTTTGTGTAAATAAATTTACATTTTACATACATATAATGGTTTTATATGGTCTTGCTATTTGATACAGTAACCAAAGGAGCTTGTTGATTTGTTTATTTTTATGTTAAATTATGATAATCTAATCAATATTTCCTTATTTTTATGCACATGGTAGCTGGTCTTTTCTTGTCTTTTTAAGGTATGTTGTACATAGTTATACAAAGTATACTTTCTTTATTATTATTTATTATTGACCCATGATTTTGTGTCTTTTTCATTAATCTCCATGATTTTGCTACTTAAATTTATATTGACATTTTTTCACCACATTTTGGTGAGAGCATAGATTTTTGTATAATTCATTATTATGAATTCTGTAATAATTTTTTATATTTTGATTATATCATCTGCATTTTTTTATTTTTTTATTTGATATGATAGGTGTAAAAGGACCTGTCCTGCAATTCTTCACAAAATATTTGAGACATTTGTTGCAATTTTAGGTGCCTTTCATGTTCCCTCCTTATTTACTAGAGTGTCCATAAAACTAGAATGGGGATAGATGTTGACAGGAAACTAGGTAGAGTCTCACTTGCCAGTGTATTCTCATCAGGTCTCACTTGCCAGTGTATTCTCATCAGAAACAATGGAAAGTTCATTGATTTTTCCATTTCAAGATGTTTCTAAGTCCCATTTCGTCTCCTTCTGGGTCAAGAAGGCACCACACCATTTGCAAATTGTGCTGTAACATCACAGTTACTTCAGTACCTAAGATCTGCACATCTTAAGTAAACAGTCAATCTGAAAATGTCATTAATTATGGAACACACATTTTGTCACCTTGTCTCAGTATTATGTGTATAATTGTAGCCTGTGTAGTTTTCTTTACTTTTTTTCATATGTTAATGGAATATGTATTATGTAATAAATTTTTCAGATTGTCTGTTGACTTAAGATGCACAGTTCTTAGGTACATTTCTTCAATAAGAAAATAAGAAAATAAATTATTTTTTTTGGGGGGGGGTGGGGGGGTGAGTAGAGGAAAATCTGTCTGTAACAAATCATATAATGAGATGCTAATCCTGAAAATCACCGTGTGAATTGGTTTATCTTATTTACATTGTTCTTTTGATTTTCATTTGTAGAATTAAACAAAAATAAGAAATGGCACACTTTATGTCATTTGAAAGTCAGTCCACATCTGCAAGTAACATTGACCGTTCTGTATATTATGCAGATGATTTCAATGAGGACCATTATGATGACGAGACCTCACAGTATCCTCCGCCCTTGATGGAGAGTCCAGTGGATAGTGATGCCTTCAACAATAGTAATCATGCTTGGCTTTATAAGAAACCGGTAAAGTTACCCAATCAAAAGTATTTAAATAGATATTCAAAGCCTAGACCACCGATGAATGAAGAAGATATAAGAAGAGGTTATTTTGTTATTGAAGCAAAGTCTCTTTTAATTATGAAACGAAGGGTATGTTCAATATTTCATTTATATTATATATATTATATTATTTATATTATATTATCTTTACGAATAATTATATCTGGAACAATGTTTGTAACAAATATACCATTGTCAATTCTGTAAATATTTCACATGAAGTGCACTTTCATGCTCATTCCAGTTTCCTCATGGACCATGGTTTATAGTAGTCAGTTTTCTCAGGGACCATGGTTTATAGTGGTCAGTTTTCTCTGAGACCATGGTTTTTAGTAGTCAGTTTTCTTGGGGACCATGGATTATAGTGGTCAGTTTTCTCAGTAACCATGGATTATAGTAGTCAGTTTTCTTGGGTCCATGGTTTATAGTGACGAGTTTTCTTGGGGTCCATGGTTTAAATGTATTTAGTAATATTGTGATCAAAATAGTCTCATAAACATTGTATATTTGTATTAGTAGGAAAATTATTTTTAACACTAACACAAAATGTGCTCTCTGTTCTTCAGGTGTTCAAAGAATGTTCCAGTAAACAGGATATGATTGAATTGTGTAAACAACAAGCAAGATTTAATTACTTCTTCAGACTGATAAACTTTGCTTTTGCAAGAAGACATTCTTCAAAGGTATAATTTCTATTCATTCTACTACTACCTTTGTTCCATGCCCTTATATTTCTCTGCCATTGTTTTGGCCTCAAATTTTGACACACCTAGCATTGTTTGTCTCTTTATCTTACTTTTTACTCCCTACACTTGATATGGTACTGATTGACTATTAGTTGGTGCTAATCTCTCAAATTTCAAAGTAGTATATAAGGTTATAAAAAAGTGTGCCAAGTTTCACATGCTATGGCATTTCTTGAGAAATTGAAAAAAAAGATTTCCAATTTTAATTTCCTGAGACCCACATTAATTACTCGGCGTTATTGAGTTTTAAGAAGTGGCTTGTCAGCTTGTATTCGGTGGCTTGTTGGCTTGTATTTTTGGCTTAATTTATAGAAAGATTTATTTATTTTACATGTTATTTTATTGTTTGTTAATTTAGAACATAATTATGCTAAGTGCAGTTGGTATCCATGGAAATGTAATCAAACATTGAGCTTTTTAAAACTCAAAAGATACTTTTTGTATTTTATTTGTATTTCAAAAACGTATTTCAAAAACGTGATACGCTGCGAATACGAGACCAACATTATGCTGTATACTCTAAAGAATAGTGTTTACATTACATGAATAAAAGGATTGGAGTGATAGCACCTTTAAAATATAAAATATATTCCATTTACTGAACATTGTTAACCCTTTAATGCATAAGCATACCTCCTGGTTATATTAAACTTCCCATTGGAAACCTTTATAACTTTATGAGGAACCAGGGATCTTTTACATTATAATTATTTCCAATAATTATCCCCCTGGAAAAAGCAAGATATCAAAGAAATAACCAATGATTTGATTCCTTTCCAGGGATACTATGCATTAAAGGGTTAATTTATTCTTGCCTGTTGCTTTGGGAAAAAATAAATATCCTAAAAACTCTAGAAGAATACATTTAATTAACTCCAACAAATTGATCAATGACTTGAGTACATCGATCTTTAATCTACACATGTTACCTGACTATTTGACTATATCCAAAGTTTTCAATTGTTGGTATCCTTCCCATTTTCGATAACATCACTTTTTGATCAGCGACTGTAATTATTATTTCATGTGGTGTTTTTTATTATGTGTATAACGAGAGCTAATCAATCATCTAGTAAAAACTGTTATTTCTTATAATATTACTGCAGATAATAGAAGAAATATCACTTGTTGAGCACACTTGTTTCAGGTGGTAATGAAGTCTAAATTCCATATTTTACACATGTCTCTACAAATCAGGTCATAGCTTTTGATCGACATTTTTTACTTCTGTTAAAAAGATTATGAGAGATAAAAACAGGCTTTCATTCTAATATACTCATAAGGATACTTCAGTGACTGGTAGGGCCTACAATAATTTCCCTCAAATTTAAAAAAGCTAATTAATTTTTATAATGCATGATACATACAATTTAAACATATTATTTAGTTTTTTGTGCCCTTGTGACAGCAAAAACAGAACAAAAGAGCCATGGCCCAAAATCCACTAGCTACCCACTAATTTTAATATCCACTGCACTATTGGAGGAAAGCTTTTATTTTCTCTCTTACTAGAGGGGCCATGTATTAAAGTGGCAGTTAATTTCACTGCTTAGGGAATAATCTAAGATTTGAGATCATGGTCATGTAGAGGAGAAAATCAGCACATCACAATTTATTTACAAATATACCTACACATAAGACATTCCAAATCTTTTTTTACCTTTGACTATTGAATGCAGTTCCCGGTTTTTGGATTCTATAATCTTCAAATACGCAGTCAAATTGGAAGGTCTGAATGAAAGATAATACCCTTTTTACAATTGTCAAAGTGCCCTTTTTAAGAAAAAATGCACCCATGCTACGTTTGTAGCATTTTAAGAAGGGAAAGTCATACTTATTTTACAGGGAATTTACGAAAGCAACACTTTGTTGGCATAGATTAGAACATGCAATTAAAGCCATATGTACATACATATGCTGATAGTCCTGTGTTTGTTACCTTTTAAAGTAAGTAGCTCAACTCTGTTTAATATTTCCACAATCTTGACTATGTGAATGTTAATAGAAAATTCACAATGATATGATATAATGTCATGGTCCTGAATGATTTAAACATTGGTCCATGTTTCGAGAGATACTTCTCCGATCATCAGGCAGTGAGATTGGTGAAAAATCTTGTTTATATACGATATGAATAAAATAAAGGAGGATCTAAATTTAATTACTACTCTCCTCCACAGGAAAGTTTTGTGGATGTAAGAGTGACAAATACACTCAAGTACTAAGTCCGTGGTGGATTGAATTATAAACTTCACACCTCTGCAGACATGAAAGTGACTATACCATGTTCAGAACAGTTTTCGTTGATAGAAATCTTGGAAATTATACAGCAGGTAGAAAATGATTTTCTTTATCCTTCTAATATCCTTATAATACGGAATGATATTTCTAAGATGAATCACCAGATAAAAACATTGGCTTATGATAAAAAGCTACACACAAGAGAAAGGTTAAAGGTTCCCTAAATTATGAATGTATATAAACATGAAAATTTAGTTACAACGAAAATTAGAATAACTTAATGTTATGGTGTTAAGCAACAATAATAACAATAATAAAAACAATAGCTGTAAGATTATGAACTTTTCAATCATAGAAACCAAGCCTTGATCGAGCTGGAAAAGGTTTCTCATGCGATTTCTGTGATGAAGCTTTTTATTGCTATGAAAATCTAAAGACTCACCTGAAAAGTAACCGACACAGTGAGGTAATATATTATATATTTAAGTACTTATGTTACATTTTTTAGTTGTTGTTGTTGTTGATGGCTTTTTCCGTAAAGTAACTTCTTGATTTTGTGACATATTAGAAATCAGTCAACCATGGATATGTGATCTTGATTGAAAAATAAATTTCTAGATAATAGGAGCATGAGTAATCAACATAAATAAATCAGTCAGTCTGTCTCACTTCCTTACGGAGATTCTCTATATGTTCTGGACAATACAGGGAAACTTCTTCTTATAATAGATAGAAAACTATGCTATTTTATTATAAATGAATGATTGTGATAATAAATCTGGAACTGTGAGACCATGACTAATGAAAATTGGTGTGTGTATATATATATATATATTTGACCACAAGTATAAATTATATGCTTCAATGTTTTACAAAAATATTTATTCTAGACATGAAATTTACACTTGGAACTTGGATAAGTTTTAATAGTACAGCTCTATTTAAATATTTTCTCTTGATAGACCTTACTGCTGTATGAAAGCCTCAAAGATCTTGGTGTGGAATGGTTTCAAGCAAAAACATGTGAGGTAAGTTTGTATTTACTTTCCCCTATATCACTGATTTCACGGGTAACAAAGGACACACTTCTCAATAGCTGCTTACTTTATTGTGTTATTAGTTGCCTTAGAAATACTCACCTATGTAAATAAGTAATTTTGCCATTTAAAAGCTAATGTGATTATCTTTAAAATATTGTGTATGTGTCTGCCTGTATGTGAAAAATATTGTTTACTTCAGGGGTATCAAGTGAAACAATCAGTCCTGAAAGCAGAAACTGAAGGGCTTCGTGTTGATACTAGTGGCAAAGAGGTTAGTTTTGAATAGTTTTAATTGCATTATTGGTAAATTAAAGAATTTGTGTTTCAGGAATTTGTGTCACCCGTAGTTAAAGAAAAAGAAGCTTTTTATGTATAGAGCTGAGTGGCATTCACTCATGATACACCATTTTCAATTTCATGTAGATCATTACAAGAAACCATGCTCTTAAACTTTTAATGCATACTATCCCCGGAAAGGAATCAAATCATTGGTCATTTCTTTGCTATTTCACTTTTTATAGGGGGTTAATTATTGAAAATGTAATGTAAAATAAATATAGTAAAAGCTGATAAGACCCCCTTGTCCCTCATAAAATTATAAAGGTTTCCATTGGGAAGTTTAATATAGCCAGGAGGTATGCTTATACATTAAAGGGTTAAATTATGATTTTGTTGGGTGGATGTTTATAAACAAACCATTGCACTCTTCGTCACAAGTATTATTTTTAACTAGAATAAGTCAATGGTAATAGAAAAATGAATATAAGTTTCTGTGCAAGTACCACAGGTAGCCTAGTCTTGCTACTGACTGTAAAGAAAAGTGTTTGAAAGAATTTTCGCACACAATATTTGGTACAACTTCTTACATGAAAATAGTACTGCTGAAAACAAAATTGAAACTAACAAAAATGATATTCCCAACTTTTAGGCTTTATAATTTTGAAATGATCCATCATTAGTATTATTTTCATGTCTATAGTTATAATAAATATTACATGTGACACCAATCTTTAAAACATTTTTCTTTACTGTCCATTATTTTAAGAAATGTTTTAAAAATATTTTTTTATAAACACCCGTCCAACAAAAATTTAATTTAAGTTTTTAAGTAGGGGTTTGTTTCGTAACTTTTGTTGTGCTTTGTAAGCATGTTAGAGCAAGGTTTCTCGCTGAAAGGCAAAACACAAGTTATTATTGTATGTTGTGATGGGATGCATGCAGATCTAGTCAAAAAACTTATAAACTAGCCTAAAAATTCTCGATAGAACACAGTCTAAACTGTGCAATTTCAGTTAGAAGGAACCATGCTCTACTGAGTGTTTTTAAGCTAGTTTATAGGTTTTTGTCATCCATAATTCAGAAAATGTTCTTTAAATAAAATATTCGGCATTGTTTTTAGGTCTTTATTTACACTGTATGCCATGTTTGGATATGTTCAGCATTGTTTTGGTGTATTACTTAGTGAACATGTTTGGTAACTCAAATAATGCTTTCAATTTTTTTGCTCTTGACTTGAAGGTTTTAGCATTGTTTGAACAATATAACTAGGGATTCTTCTTCTGGAAATATTTCTTCTGAAACACTGTACGAATGCATGGACTAAATGGGCACCTCTTTATACAGCAAAGTAAATAATGTACCCAAATCTTGTGCTGTTGTGTGTCATGCTTGTATATTTTCACAAATAGTGGGCCAAAGAAATCCACACCAATTCTTTCAAGTGCTTGTGATTGGTTTACCCAAACCACGGTAGTTATGTGCGTTCAGCTGAGTGCATGTACAAATGGTTTTAAATTTCTTCTTTGTAACCAGTGAATTACTGCCATTGAATCTATCCTACATACAATTTTTATTATTATTGTGACATCTTTAAGTGCTTGTTGGACATACCTAATCAATCTTGAAAGTAGTGCTGCACTGAGCAACTCCAGTCTTGGAATTGTTGTAGCCTTTAATGGTTCAACTCTGACTTTGAATAAACTAAAGCTGCTGTATTGTCGCTATCTGAAACACTTTTAACATACAATAATGTACTGTACTGTTCACATCTGAGTTTGCATCACAAAACGCATGCATAATAACTTCACCATCTTGGTCAATTGGGCACTGATAGTATTGATGGTATCTTAATGGGTTCTGAAGTATTTAACTCTACAATCCATTGCAGCTTATTGTTCTGCAAGTGACTTCTCTAGAGGTTCATCCCATCCTGTCAGTGTCAGCATGATGCTAAGTGGATCAAATATTTGTGATACTGCCATATTCATGCAAGTCAAATATCATTTCATCATATTCTGTGTTCCATGTTATTCCTAACACTTTTCATCTCTATATTCTGTTGTTCCCTCTTATGCATTGGCTTCCTTCATAACATTTGGAGTTTGACCTCCATTTTCTTAAATTAAAACCACCCTGTTACATCATCTGTTTTGTGAAACTGTATATATATAAGTTGAGATCATTATGCTTTTAAGAACTTATCAACAAAACGTTTCAATCCGTCATGATGTTTCTCACTATGTTCAAGTAGTGTACCAACAAGTAGCAATAGATTTGGCGAGACTCAGAAAATTACTCTTGTTGGTCTAAGAACTTATACATCGTAAAATGCCTTCTCAATTTCCTTTAACTACAAGAACTGCAAGCCATTATGATCCTCAGGAATGATGCTATTCTAAAAAAAATACCTTCTCTAATGTCTACAACAAAAACAATGGGATACCATTGGAAGCTTATCAATTATGTCAAGTAACGCAGGTACAACTGGCGGGCTAGTATGTAAACAGTCGTTTAAAGAAGGTGCATCTTATATTTGCTTGGTGCATCAAAATCTCTTTGTCTTGTCCGCTAACACTGGGTGGTGTGATGGATTTCTCCAATTTCGAACGTTTCTTCATCAGGAACCTTTTCTATAAAATACCTGCAGCTATATGTGCCTTAAAATACTCAGCTAGCAACTCTGGTTGTTGTTGTAACTTTTTCACTAGTCCATATGATCGTTTTCTTGCGAATTCGCAATTTCACGGTAGTTGGACTTCGGAGATATTTTTGGTACACTAAATACAGTGTTTGTCATTTTTTGCTTGCAGATACAACGTTGACTGCTCTTGTACTATACTTTATATCAGTATCACTTCCCACGAATCCTGTTATTTTCGTCCTTTGCCTACCAACTTCATTCAGCCTCAACGTTTTTGACAAACCTTCAATTATGCAACTATCATTGGAACCTAAATCAAACAACACCCTAGCTTTAAAATTATCATCTGGTTGATCTAAACTGTATACAAAAACTGTTGCAGTTTGTAGTAGAGTTACATTTCTAGTATCTGTTAACATTGTTCTTGAGTTTCTCTCTTCAAAGTTATTTTAATTTTTGTTATTGTGATCCAGTTTTCTTCTTCCGTCATCTTGACGCATACTGGTGTAGTGATATCACTTGTATGAATGACAGCATTCTTCTGATGGACACCCTTCTAAATGTACAGTTATAATATAAACTCCCTTTCAGAGTGAGCTGGCAATGCTCTACTAGATGGTCCACTTTACTGGGTTTTTTCTGTCGTTGACTTGAAACAGCTGTGCAATACCCTCTACCCTTCCAAGTCCATTTTGAATTATTTAACTTTTCAAAATTCCAGTCTTCCGGGACCTTGCTCATAATAACAACAATATTGGTCCGGTTTAATGTATAAAACATTGTCTTTCTGTTCAGCTGGTTCATATTTTCCAACGTCCTGTAATAAATGTGAGACTTCTTTTCAGAGCTCCTACATCACCTTTCTTAACACACTTAGTGTCTTTCCGAGTCTTTGTTCCCCTACCACCTTTGTGGTCCAATGTTGATTTATTTCAGGAGCCTTTCTTGTTTCTGTTTTCTAGCTTCTTCAATAATTTATTCTCAAGCCCTCAGCCACTCTTGCTGAATTCAGTTCTTCTAGCTGGTCTGGCTGAGATATGTGAAATCTTCTATGTTGTTCTTATTCTGTTGTGCTACATATAGCTTCTTATTTGTGTGTAGCTCTGTAAGTATTCAAACTCTCAACCACTCTGGTCGGGAAGATATTTACTTTTTCTGTTGACCAGTTAACTAGCTGCTTATAGCTGGCTGAAATTAAACGACTGTACTGGCCGAAAATAAACAGCTCGAGAAGTCTTACTTACTTACCTTGTAGACTTCTCTTTTACACCAAAATCTTTGGTTGGACTTCACTTTCTTCTTTATGCTTTATTTATGCCGCATCCGGTTTGACCATGTTATAAACTTCAAAGGTTGTGCCGACTTAGAGTATTGTATTAGTTGTTGGTAATGTAATTAAGACTACTAATATTGCTAGTATTCCTGAACGATAGTTCAATTAGTAATTTTAATGTGCCCTTGCAAGTATTTCTAAACTTTTAGCCAATATCTACCCCACTAAATGACAATATCTTTTCTGGACTGGATGTGATGGGCTTGACTGAAGATGAGTTTGTATTGACTAGCAATGAGAACATGATGAAAATACATTGGCCCCAACCAACCACCCCCTTTCATTGCCGGTGTTGTAATTATGAAGGATTTGAAACACAACAGCAGCTTAAAGACCATCAGATGTCTCAAAGTCATCAGGTAGAACATTTTTTTGTTGCAGTTACCTGTAATGTAGCAAAGAAACAGTAACTTCCTTGTTAGTAAATGAGTTGGTTAGAGTATATTTTAACCCTTTAATACATAAGCATACCTCCTGGTTATATTAAACTTCCCATTGGAAACCTTTGTAATTGTATGAGGAACTAGGGGGTCTTATCAGCTTTTACCTAATTTATTTACATTATATTTCCAAAAATTAACCCCCTCGAAAAAGCAAAATAGCAAAGAAATTAACAATGATTTGATTCCTTCCCAGGAAAGCAGGAAAATATTCCCAAGGGTTATTGGATTGTTTGGTGTAGTAAACTCCAATGTTTTTAATTGAATGTTGGTTATGTATTTTGCACGAATTAAAAGTTTAGAAATGTCACGGGTATTTTTCTTCAGAAATGTGAAAGAAACTACAATGTAGCATGGTGTGGGGCCTGCCAATGTCACAGTGGAGATGGTGGTGGGCTAGAAAAACACCAACAGACAGCTAGACACTTGATGGTAAGTATGTTACTTGCATAACTGTTTAATATATATATATATATAGTTCCATCATTTCTTTGATATTCAATGAAACCCCTTGAATTGTACTTACCTCCTTGAAATATCTTGGAATTTTGGAAATCTAATTTTGTCTTCCACAAAATTCTATTTTCGCAATAGATTTTATGAAGGTTATATTTAAATGTAAATATTTGAACTTGTTTTGTAGCATAAAAATAAGAAAG
>JANTOQ010436794.1:0-11651 GCA_027564595.1 Bythotiara depressa
ATTCTCTATGTAAACTACCTCATGATTACTTAACATAATTACCTTGTAACACATATTTTTGTAACCAGCATGTAAAATATAAGAAATCTTTGGCTTTAACTTAAACCTAGTATACAATTGAGATTAGCTTCTTTATGTTATAATTATGTTATTCTCAAGATGTGCTCCTACCACAGTATTCCGTGTATTATTACATAGTCATGTCAATCGATTTCTTGCATGTGAAAGAAGCAAAACTTGTCTTGTTCTTCTGGGAATTCTTTGAGATAGAAAAAAATATAGCTAAAACAGAACAACAGATTTACTATAACGATTTCATGTAACAAACTTGAGGAATTATGTTACTATTTGATATAATAAAAATGAAAAATTACGGTGTTACACAATGATTTCAAGCAGCGAGATCAAAAAAATGCAGTGTTACTTTACGATTTCATTTTATGAAGAATTATGGCATTGTGTTATGATTTCACGTAGCAAGATCAAAGAATTATGGTATTACAGCCTTTATACTACAATTTCTCGTAGCAAACTTGATGAATTATGGCGTTGTACTGCACTATTAATTTGTGTAAATAAATCGGAAAACCAAAAGAGAAAATCTTATTTTCCAACCATGATAATTTTGACAACGATGGCATTTTTAGATGAGGGTAATCATATTTCTGGCCATGCAAATAAAAAATGTTTCTACTCCTGTGCAAGTTATGCAATGATGAAGCTAGTGATGGTAAAATGATTTCAAGGAATAGCTTAAAACAATGCAGAAACCTTATCCACGATTGTGGATTAAAATAAAACACTGAGATCCACGATCATGGATTTTTCTCAAAAACCACGAACCACAATCGTGGAATTTATGCTCGTGATTCTGCCTTCATTGTTTTTAAGACCATGCTATTAAAACGACAATAGAAAACCACACTTGCATTTTCATGGTTTTTTCCTACAAAAACCACGACGAAATTCAAGAAGGCAGGTTTTCCTATAGACAGTCACATGTATACGAATCAAATTTTCACACTGGGACATATAGTTATTCAGGGCAAACAAAATCATTCTCTACGCTTAAATAATAACAAATTCATTTAAGGGGGCTGTTAAGAATTTATCCCTTTATTGCCCACTTACCTAAAATAGCTTGAATAACTGGATAAGCAAATTATGTAAAAACACTTTCATAATCATATTTATGAGATTGAATTATCAGAGAGACATGCATTTAGCAACTGTTAATAGTTTATCACTTTATTGTCCACTATACATGTAATAATGTATTTATTGGTAAGGAATAATAATTTCAAAGGACACATACCAAGCACAATAAGTACGAATCATGTTCATAAACCACATTTACGATAACTAATATACAAAAATATGCATTTAAGTGGTTGTTATTTTATCATAAATTGTTCAAACGTTTTGATGAATTTGTGTCCTGAATAACTTTTTTAGTGAGTGAAGAAGTCATTGCAGCATGGTAATGTAAACCTCTGAATATGTAAAACTCTCTGATTTTCACAAAATTAATAAAACAAGTTACAATGTTATTTCTTTATCAATACTCTTTCCTGGAGTGTGTTTTGACCTAAAAAACCTTGAAGTACCATAATTCCCAGCTGTCCATGAAATATGATTTTTTGCAATGTCCAATTGGGTGTCTGATATTTATGAACATGTCCTTAAACATGTTTCTCGTTTACTGCCTTCAAAGAATATAGAAGTAGGTATCAAGCAGCTGTGGAACTAGTAGGTACATAATACTTAAACATATATACAATTTATTTATATAAGTTTCTTGTGAGTGCTGCAGCAAGAACATGTGAGACATGACAGATATTTTTTTTCTACAGTGCCTATACAAATTATACTGTTTCATCAACAAGATACTCAACAAGATAAGTTGCACTAAGGAAGTCTTATCACAAAGAAATGTAACAAAATTTATGAAAGGACTTTTGTTTTGTTTTACTGACATGTCAATTACATCTTCTTTGAAACAAAATGTTTCAACCAAGTGTGGACAAAATAGGTATATTCACACTGTATCACAACAAGAGAAATAAAATATTATTTGGCTGGAACTTTAGCAAGAGATGTTCGCAGAGTTTACAGTACCTTTTATCATTTTCAGCAACTAAAAATAGTTCATGTAGATAAACTTTTTTTATGTTGTATAATGTTAGAGTTGCTTAGTTTTTTCATTTTTAAACATACTAGCAGGTGGCAGAAGAACAATAGAGTAAAACAGTAGAGTAAAACAGTGGTTGCATTGTCTTGCATATGTACTCTAACAAACCTGCACATAGTGACACACATTTAAAGTTCATTAGTATTTGTGATTAACTGCGCATGTAAAAGTAACATTTTCCTAATATATGATGTTTTGTTTAAAGGAAAGTTTGTTTACATTTCAATCATTAAAGGGTTATTTTGTTTTTCTTGTTTCACAGTTGAAGCTTCTACATTCGTAATGTTAATACAATTCACAGGGAGTTATATGTCTTCAATCAATGAAGTTTAACACTTAAAAATATTGACTGGTTGTGTATTGAGCACTTACTACTTAATTTATAGACAATGTTATATCACAAGCTAATGAACAAATGTTATATCACAAGCTAATGAACACATTGTTCATAACTACATTTTGTCTAATTAATATTTATGTAAAAGGTAGCTTATAAATACTCTCTTGAAGCATGAAACAACATTATACATTTGGATAAGCAGCGAGTGATTAACTTTCCCAATTAAATAATCATATATAATTTTAATGTTCTTGTTGTCAATATCTCTTATTTAATTTAATTTTAATTTTTAATTTCACATTTTTAATGCATTGTATTCCTAGAAATAATTAAAATCATTTCGTCGTTTATTTGTTATTTTGTTTCTTCCAGTGGGTTATTTATTGGATGTATAATGTTAAATAAGTAAAAGCTGATACGATTCACTGGTTCCTCGTGGAATTATAAAAGTTTTTAAATGGGAAGTTAAATATAACCAGTATGTAATACTTCTGCATTAAAGGATTAATTAGAGAGAGTATTTTTAGGCTTATGAGGTATATAACGCACATAAACATTCAATTGACTTCTAGCTGTTTGATACAAGTGTTTACAAGTGTTTACGATGTTTCACAATTACAGAAACTAATTACAGACATACATATATATATAATTTAACAAAGCAGTCCATTCAATGTCTTACCCTGAAATCTTACTACTATCATAACTCTACATGGGGAAATTACTGGTTGATTAAAACCATGAACATGTTAGCTATGCAAGTCTTACTGACAACCTCATCCATAATTAATCTTTTGATATTTAAAAAAACATTTGGCCCATGAAGTAGTTGTAAAAGCTGGTTAAACAAGTTCAAATGTATTTTCTTACAGATCTTGCTCAGACATCAAAACATGCCGACGAGAACGAGACTTTGTTATGGTTGCGAAAAAAGTACTAGATTCACAACCTAGTAGACCTATGAACGGTGACAATGAACATTCTACTACTAGACAAACACCTGAGAACACTGGTCTAAAATACACTCATTCTGGTATAAGGTAGAGTCATCATATACTACAAGAAGCCTATAACAAAGCTAAAGCATGTAAGATGATCTAATTTCACACAGAGGCATAAAAAGTCAGTGTCAGATACCACCAAAACATTAAATTATTTTTTCTTATGGACATGCATGTGATTAGTAGTTTGCATGTGACTATTAATAGTTTGCATGTAACTAGAGTAAAAACATATACACTATCTATTTTTTATTATTATTTTGACAGTTAAACCTGTTACCTATTTTAAAGGAGTCATAACTTCAGAAGGTGTTTAGGGAATTGTATTTCTTATTATCAATCCAAATTGTTAGTGATTTTCAAGAGGACAGGAATGTATCTTTGTAACATAACTTGCTTATTTTATTATCAGTCAATGCTAAAACATTACTATAATGTCCCACAATGAGTTAGGTCTTAAATCAGTTCATAGATTTTCCTTTATGTTTCTATTTATAGGATATGGACACTTCACTATGGACACTTCGTATATATGTATATATATATATATATAACATATAAGTAAAAATGAATATAATGCAATAAGATAAGATTGATAAAAACTAAATAAAACATGATCTTGTGAGTGAGTATTTAATAGAGACTTAAGATTATACTGTATAATTAATCATGTATTGACGATTGAGTTTTATACGATACTAATAGAGAACAGTTTTGAGAATGTAATATGACAATAGGCAAATCTCAGAAACTGACATCGAAATGTTGAAAAAATGGAACTAAAACAAACACAACTTAACAAAAACTTCTTATGAGTGTATTTTGAAGACCAGAATTATTACGTGTTGCAAACCAGAAAATCAAGTACAAAATTAAAAATAACACTGTAACCAAGACACCAAGACTGAATACGGGACAGTACAATAACATTATATATTTACATAGTTTGGTGAAAACGAATAACATGAATGTAATCTTTATTCATACTCATTATAACTAAACTCTTCATCATCATTTTCCTCACTGTATTTGTAACTTTCATAATAACAGTCATTTGTACATGATTTATAGGAAAACACATTGCTATAATCAAAGTTATACTACTGTTGCATCTTGTTATAATTTGCATTTTTTGCTTTTTCATTCAGATTTGTAACTGCAAACCACCACTTGTGTAAATCTCTGCTGGCATTGTGTGTACACAAAATGCATGCTTTGGACAGTGTTTTATTGGTTGTCTGATACACAATTTGACTACTGATAAAACAATTAAACACGTAAAATTCAGAAATTTCATTATATCATCTTTTGTTTGTTCCCCATTCCAAGGATTGTGCAGAATTGGTAACATTTTCTAGTTCAATACTACTAAAGTAGGGATATTGGTCACATTGATAATTAATCCAATAACTGATGGATTTCCAGTACAGACAAAGAATTGCTTCAAATGGTAACTTAGGGGCATTATTGCTCTGTTGTAGTGGCTGCCATTTAAAATTTCTTAGACTTAGTTTTCCCCAAATAACTAGAATCTTTAAGAATAGACTCTAACGCAGATGAACACATTCTCTTTCCAAAACAGCAATAAAATTCTTGACTCTGTGAAAACCTCTTAATCTTAATACAATCTATTCAAGGCTGTTTACATGTTTCCATCAAACTTGCTTTGCAAAAGCATGCACCACTTCATCATTATGGTACAAGTGATGTTTGTCGAATGTTTTGGAGCGTATTTTATACATATATAAGACCATGTTTTGATCAGTAGGCGATGGTGGGACTGTTCTACAGTTGCCATTATAGTTGGTAATGAAATTCTTTTTGATAACATTGATTGAAAACCTGCCCATCCTCATTACATCCTCGTTACATCTAGGCCAAACAGTTTGATGGGTATGCCTCTGGACCAAATATAATTTTTAATCATCATTCCCTTTCTTATGTCTTATACAATCCAATCATTATCCATTGATTCAATGTCACAATTTTGGAAGAAAGCAGGAAAAGGAGGGTTATATACCCCTTGCTGTAATAGACATTTTTAGCTTGCACCTTTATTGAGTGACATTGCTGACCTCCTAGTCTCTGACACTTCTCTAAACCTTTACAAATAGGGCTAAGCCTTTTGGATTCATACTTACTCTTCTGTCATTTACATTGCATTATGTTTATTTCAAGTATGACACCTTTTGTAATAATGAACTTCCAATGATGTTAGCTTAGAGAAGTCTCCACCAATAAACGTAGATAGTCATCTCATTTCTCAGTGTACACAGATTATAACGTTGTCCAGAATGTATACTTTTTCTTTTGACAGAATCTTTTGAAATGAATCAGTATTAACTTTTGATGTACTGTAAATATTTTACACCAATTGAGAATATGTACTGTAATATATGTTTGAGCTCGATACATACAATGATTGACAGTGCCATCTGACATTGTTTGTAATTTCATTATTGAAACAATGGTTCTCAAAGTCAACAAATAATATGTGTAATATCTCTGCATGAATTTGCTAGAACTTTTTCAAACGAATAATGCTTTTTTTAAATTATGTTTCTGGCAAATAAAGTAGGTTGATGCAGTAACAGTTATTCTTCTAAATTTGGCTGGAACCTGTAACTTCACTGGACTGTGATTTTCATTAGTCTCCATTAGTGTCTTATAAAATAGTATACAGAGTTTTCCTATGATTCAATATTTGTTGTTTAACACCAACTGCCATCATTAAGCTAACTGAAGTTGTAGGGAATCCAGTTGCTGTAAGAAATATTGCTAAGTTGTTTTAATACTAACACTAGCCACTCATGTGGGGAGAATTATGTACTCACGTGGGGAGAATTATGTGTGATGATTCTCACAGTTTCTGGGCTGTTTGGCACAGGTAGTGGTCTGGGATAGGGTCTGGAACTGTCAAGACAAATTATGAACTCCATCACCCTGTAAATAGTCTATCTCTATCTTGAAATTATTATAGATGTTTTGATCTGTAAAATGTGCTTTATGGTCTGCAAAATACATCTATGAGATAAAACATGAAAATGTACACCAGATAATACACATCTCACTGTGAGACAAATTTTAGCATTAACGACTCATGTTGTTACATAGATTTGTAAATAGCTGGAAAGTTAAACTGATGAAGTGGTAATTCAAATGCATTATTAAGGTCAATCTCACTTTTCACAAACTACACCCCCCCTCCCACCCCGCCCCGCCCCTCCATTCCATATTGCCAGATAGTCCTAATAACTAGAAACATTGATCCAAAATTTCTACCAAACTGGCCCAATGAAGCCATTTCGGAGGTCCTTGGTACCTGGACTATGTATTCACATTTTGCTTATTAAGAAAATTTATTTATTTCTCCCCCCTTTTATACTTCTGATTCATAATCACAGCTAGAAGTCAGTGCATGTTTCTGTACTGGGAGTATATTTCAGTAACAGACCATTTCATTTCATTTAGTAAGATTTTTAATATTTAAATATAAATAATAATTGTTACATTCTAACAAACGACACGTACATCCACTATATTAATTACATTTGTTGACATGCTTTTGTTGTGTTATAAGTTTCTGACACTAGCTATTACTTAGCCATTGATTTAACTTTTAAATGTTTGTAATTGTGAGGTGTTCATTACAAATACATGCTCATACACGTTAATATGTAACACTAACTTGTAGACACTGACCTTAAATAAATTATGGCTTCGGTGCAGCTAGTCACCAGTTACAATACAAATCCATCATATAACTATAAAAATATTTTATTGATGATATGATATAGCTACCAGCATTCCTGCACATAATATACTTAGATAAGGCACCATAATAATCAAAGTGAGTTCCACAAGTAATGAAAAAGCATCTATGTACATAAAGTATGTACATAAAGAATCTCTTTTTGAGATTGACTGTTTACTTAATATGTGTGGATCTTTGGTATCATACAATATAGTTGCAAAGGGATTGCCTTGCTTGCCTCAGAATGGGAATTTGGGAGGTCTTGAAATGGAAAAATCTATTAATTAAGAACACTTTTCATTGTTTCTGATGAAAATACATTGGCAAGTGTCATTCTACTGAGTTTCCCTTCAACACCTATCCCCATTCTGGTTTTATGGATGCATTACAGGATAGGGAAGGAACATGAAAGGAGCCTAAAATCACAAAAGTCTCAAATATTTTGTGCAGGATTGTAGACCTAATATCAATTCATCAAAACATTAATTATTATTTTGGAATCATAACTGACAATACCATAGTAGAAATTTAATTTGACATTTGTTTGTGTGCAACAGTAAACCATATAGTGTAATAAAAAATGGAATGATAATTGAGTTTTTTATTCTCCACCTAAAATAAGCATGTGTGCTTTACCAGCTACATTATGAAGGATTTATTACCAATAAGAAAAATGTGAAAACAATTTTTTATTTGCTAAAAATGTTTATTCTTACAAGAGGATCTTGAGATATATAATGTAGCAACTAATATTCAAAATGTGTTTTGGATGTTAGAAAGAAAGCATAGGAAAAAGTATTTCACTTTTTTTCTATGATGAGTGCTCTAATATTTTACATATGTTGATTTCATCACAAAAGTGCATTCATTCATTATTTTGGTCACATGGGTGGCCTGTGCCAGGGCCATTTTTGACGTAGTCCTTATGCGGAAGATAGTAAAATGCTCAGGGATTGAGGTTGAGAGAGTATTCATTCTGATATTAGTCATAGTAATGTCATTTGAATATAAATCGAATTTTGAAAAAGTTTGTTTACACCAATCACTTTTAATTACTCATTCTAGCACATCTGCCATGTCTCTTCTCTATGAATGCATCAATACTGTTGTGGCTGGTAAGTCTATTCTTCTTATTCTTTAACCCTCACTATGTAACTTGTCAACCATGTTTCGGAATGAGTGTTTTAAACTTTAATTTGACAGGACATTTTACCCCATCCTTTATTATTTTCAGGTCTCCCTGACCATCAACCATCAATGCAGGTAATTGTTTTCTTATTTTTGTAATTATGTGTGCATGAGTAGTATACAATAACAAGATGTATACATGTCTGTGTTTACTTGGGGATTTCTTTACAGTGATAAAGGTTTGATAATATAGATATATATATATAAATCCATTACAACAATAATGTTTATAATTGGTTTAGTATAGTGTTTATAATTATTAAACTGTGATGCTACTTCCCTGGTTCTGAAAGAAATGTTGACGTTGTGGATTTCTTGAAGCTGTCTTATTATCGGCCAAGTAAGAGGGGTATCAATAGAAGCATAAACCAACTTGATGAGACAGAGTATTTTGTCAACACCTAGGAACGTGTTTTGGGGGATTATCCCTGCTCATTAACTAAAATGCAGGTCATTATCTCTCATTTTAATAAGAGATTTGCACATATAAATTTAAAAATTCTTCCATTGAGATTTTAATCATCTTTATTTGATTTATTGACCATGGCTGTGGGGATAAAATAATAGAGCAGGATTAAAAGTTAACCCTCAGATGCATAGCGTCCCTGGGAAGGAGTTAAATCTTTGTTCATTTCTTTGCTATTTTTTCCAGGGGTTAATTATTGTGTATGTAACGTAAAATAAATTTGGTAAAGCACTGGTTCCTCATGAAAGTATGTTGGTTTCTAATGGGAAGTATGCAATAAAGGGTTAACTTTAATATTGTTTAACATTTCTATAAGTAATAATTATTTGATTATTTATTTAGTTGTGTGTTTCGAAATTGAGATTGTTGATTGAAGATCCAGATCAAAATTGTAAGAACCTTTCTATTTTTGTAGCAGAAAACGTTACGCCAAAATTCTTTCTTCAGTTTCTTCAGTCCACGTCATTTTGGAAAGTGTTCTGGACAGGGTGGTCAGCATTCTGGAAATCAGGGAAAAGTCAGGAAAATCTTATGCACTCAAAAGTCAGAGAAATGTCGGAATTTTGAGAAAATTGTCAAAAATCAGGCAAAACCAGGGTAAAGTCAGGGAAATTTCAAAATATTCAAATTACAATGTTGTTTCTTAACATGCTTGAATATTTATAGGTTATTTTAACAGTTATATTTAATATATATGATGTTGTTTTCTTATTAGTGATTAGTGAACATTAGTTTCTCAACTCTACTTGATTACAAAATTCTTTAATTTGTGCATGTCAATTATTATACTACTATTAAATAATGGTAAATTCAGGGAAGTCAGGGAATTTTATTTTCAATTAAGCTGGCCACCCTGCTGGAACCACGACTGTGTATAAATATTTTGCTTAATGCCAGTATTGAATAGAAAATTTATGGGCGCGTGTATCCTTTTATGTTTAGTAAGAAAATTGGAAAATTCTCCTTCTTAGCCATAATTTAAAAAATCTAAATTTATAAAATTTTAAAAATCCAAATTTATAAGGCTAGTAGATTAAACTCAAATTATCAATAAAAAAAATATTACTTTTTTTTTTACCAGAAAAGGCATTTTTAACTCATTTTTAAACTCTTTAAAATGCTCTAAGTTGCTCCAAGTTTTGTTAAATTCATTGTAACCGCACATACTGTTTTTTGGAGTTACTCAATAATTTCCATTTGGAGAAAAATTGCAAAATGACCACTCTTCACGTTATTGTCTGTATAGACCGAAATAAAAAACAAACAAGCAAATTCAGCATAATAGACGTATCTTTGTTGTCAGAAAGTTTTAAAGGGCTACGTCAAAGTAGTTGAAAGTTAAAGCTAAATATATTGCTACAACTGATAACAGTTATAAGAGAGCCTTATGACTTCTACATGTTAAAGTACCTTTAATCAAATGAGTAAATAAAACAGGTTTACAGGTATAATATTAATAACAAGATTGCTCACTAGATTAATCTTGTTCAGAATGTTTATCTTTCAATTAAAGGGATACATGTTTTTCTTCATCATACCATGGTGAAGTAAAAGTATTAGTATACCAAAAAATAGCAGTTATGGAATTGTAAAAAGTCTAGAATATTTTTTACAGCTCAATTTGTGTCATTTAAAAGTCCAGGCTTTTAAAAAATGAGTTAACTAAAAGTCTTTATAAAAATGGATGCAAGTGCCCTTAAATACTTATTGGGTCTTCCTCATTAATTCTCATGTTTGCACCAATGGTAAACTGTTATCCAAACATGAGCAACAGTTTAACATGCTTGATGTATTTGTTTGAGAAAATGAATGAATGAGGGCTTTTCAAATTAAATGGAGGCACAAAAGTAGCTTCCATGTATAAGTCATTTGCCTTGTATTTTTGTGCACCTAATGAGCACTTTTGGTACATGCATGTAACCCACTGTGTCAGACCACAAAGTAGATGGGCTGTAGCCAAGTTTGAATGGTAGACATCAACTTTATTTGGGATTTCCCCTAAACAGAAGACATCAGTTATGAACGCTCCCTCCCTAATTAAAAAATGTATTAAAAATTTATTTTTGTGAGAAAGTGAGCACATGCTGCAGTAGTAGGTTCTGAGCCTACTGCCAAAGTGCTCACATGCGGAATGTGAAGTCAGAATTGAAAATAAAATTTGTCACAGCACCTGCACACTCAAAATTGGTCAAGTGGAGTTTGGCCTTAAAAACAACCAACCACTTACATTAATCAAGTCATTTTATGTTTCAAATTTTAATTTGAGGTACACAAAAAATCTTTGTGCTCCTTAGCATGTCTCCAGACCCACATCAGACTCCTGTGAAGCCCTGGAAACAATTTAGATTTTTTTTTTAGTGAAATATCTTGGTTTACTGCTGTTGAACAAGATTCTAAAATCACAGCCAAAACTGGTGCTTGGACACAAGTAAGATAATTGTTTGTTAATGGTTATTGTAGTCAATCAGTTTATACTTAGTCTGTAATTATTGAAATGAGTTTTTGAAAGAGTAATTGCTATAGACTTTGCAGCTTTTATTCATTCCTGGTGGATGGAACATAAATTTGCCATATTTGAACTTGCCAATGCTTATATGATATACATACTAAATGAATGTCACAGAAGGTGTGGGTATATATGTACTAGCCAAGGAAGTTATTTGGACAAGCCTGTACATTTTTACCACAAAAGTCTTGTCCCTTTGATTCAC
>JANTOQ010436905.1:0-11650 GCA_027564595.1 Bythotiara depressa
TATATATATAGAATTGCTCAATAGGTTTTAAGCGAATAATAGATCGAGATATTATGCAACTTACTTGTACTTATAGATACAGCTGGAATGCGAGAAAGAACAACTCATGCGGGAATTACTGTCTGCAAGAGAAATGTCGACAAAGGTGATTGAAGATCGGATGCAGTTGGAGAATGAAAGAAAACTGTTAAAACAGCAATTAAGTGAAAAGACCCGTCAAACAAATCTCCTGGAGCTCAGATTGAAAAGGTAAGGAACAGTGTAAATATGTCACTTAATTGTCGAGTGGTCATTTTAGGTAGATATTTGCTTATAGACTTTCTTTTCACTGATGTTTGCATATATTTCTTCAGCAACTAGTGTTAGAATTGAAAACCGTTTTTGTTTTAGTTTGTCGGCCAGCACCCTTTCGGTTTCATCCACGTCAAGCAGAGGTTCTATGTCTACGGGTAGTCGTGGATCGTTATCAACTTCTAGTCGCGGTTCTTTGAATTCACTTGGTCTGCATTCAGAAGGAATAATTAATAATGGGGATCATTATGGCCCTTTATACCATATTCAATCAACCACGTGTCCTCCTATTTACGAGTCACATATCCTGGCAACCAAAGCAGAAACAACCGAAGGACTCGCAACTACGTCAGCAGGCTATCATTCGCCCTATTTATCTCGCGATTCCCTATCCATGGCGTCTCTCTCACCTCCCATGTCTCCATTTAGTAATGGCAATGTTGATGCTGTTCAGACGAACTACCGAAAGTCTTCGCATGGCAGGTTGATATCGTGTTATCTTGGTACAGGATCGGACGAGAGGTTACACAGAAGTGTAAGTGTCCTTAATGCGCTCTCTTTTCTTAAGCAAGGTCTATGAAGACGCACATACGTTAAGACTTTCTCTTCCAGAGGTTTTGTGATCTTTAACTCGGTTTGTATGTATGTATGCCTCTTACATTTTGACAGTGTGAATTATTGTGAAAAACGTGCCATAACTGTGGGTGGAATATTTGCTCCTATCTCATCGCTGGCGTCCGACTGTAAGAAAAATTATATCAATGCATTTTTCATTTATCTTTCTATGTTATATCTTATAGGCAGAAGATTCAAGTGCGCTGCAAAATGGGACGTACAAAAGTTATGCTAGTATCCCACTGAACAGTTACCGTTACACCATGGGTAGTTCGAATGATTTATCACAACAAACGAATCGGACAGTTTACAATGATTTATCACAACAAACGAATCGGACAGTTTACAATGCTGTTTCCGATGAATCAGTTGCTGCTGATAGTGGTGTTTTCGAAGCTTCGTCTGGAAGGCATAAAAATCCTATCACTAGACAGGATAGCGGCCATTCCAGTGGCATTTATTGTTGCGACGAAACCATCGAAACCGCTCAAATACGCCTCGGATTGGAATATAGAACCATGGACGGAAAGTTAGTTATATCCATTGAAAAAGGACGTAATTTAAATGCATTATGCTTTCATTCAGTGCACGATATTTTCTTGCGAGGGCGACTGTTACCTGCCAGTGGAGATGAGAAATTGCGTTTTAAAACACGCAAATCGAATCATACGGATCGACCTTCGTTCAACGAGCAGTTTTTATTCAAAATAGCTAAAAACAAATTGTTGAATAAAACCTTACAATTAGATCTGTATGGTACTTTATCAGAAGAAATAAAGAACGAATGCTTGGTAAGGAACCGATCTCTTTTGAAAATTATAATTCTGATTTAGTAGTTGAGTGTTCACTTTATAGTATTTAAATTTTTGTCGAGTAATTGTACGTGTTCATGCAACTTCTATGGTGGCGTTATGTGTCACGCTCTCCCTCCTGAAATGGCAAAACAAGGTAACCATCTCCCTAATCAGTTAATTGTATCAAGGGCTGGCCAAGTGAGTTATATATAACGATTCCATTAGTGTTTGTGTGTTTTGTGATAATAAAATAATAGTAATAATAATAATAGTAATAAATAATAATAATAATAATAAGATGATTTAATGTTGTTGGTTTTTTTTCAGGGTGGCGTTCAAGTAAGTTTAGCAGACTTCGATTACAGCAAGGATATTGGTTTAAAATGGTATAATCTGTTGAGTTCTACTTTTATGCAAACGGTTCGAAATAATAATGCACTGACACGTTCCTTATCGTCCATATCATTAGAAAGTGTTCCACAAAGACTAATGTCTCTGCCCAGGGTGATTGCTGATGCAGAGTTGGATATTAAACACTACAGAATGAGGTCGAACTCTTGGCAAGAAAAGATTTCTTTGAATTCACAAAATAGTCTCAGTAGTAACTGTAACTCAATGAGTGACTCCGTAGAACGAATATCAATGCCTAGTCCCAGTTCCCTGCAGTCGTCTATTGAAATGCAACATGCCCGATCACGTTCGGAAGAATCCGAACAACAACAATCGGATATTAATGTGGGGCGAAGTGTTTCCGATTGTACTGGTCTCCGAAGATCGTTTCGTGTTCCATTTGAGCGTATGGGTGTCGGTAGACGTAGTATTAGACACAGTAGATTAACCGAACTGAAAAGACCACAATTAGGGACTTTGTCTCCAAAGCAATATAGAAAGCATTCTAATATATTACAAGGCAAGCCACAACCGATGACATCACTGGATTTGGAATTGGAACTTCAAGCTGCTTTCTCAAAGCTGGTAAGAAAAGCGTCATGTTGAGTTTTTGTTTCAAGGTTAACCGGTTTTTTACTTGGCTTTTTGAAATAATAACCACATAACACCTAAGAATGTATCGTCAATACGTGTACTATTATTTGAATGTTTGAATGATCATATCGACGTCTGTTTTGTAGTTGTTAGTTTTGCTTTATCGCGCATGCGCCAAGTTGATGATGGTGTTGATATTCTTTAATATGTGTACGAAATTCTACAATTGTAAAAGTTTTATTTTTAAATATTTTTAGGAGAAACTAAGCGAAGAGGTTGGTAGACTGAAAGAAATCGAGGGTTTGATGGGTGAACCAAGACTGGAAGGGGGTGACGATTTGCCACAATGGCTCATTGAAAATGGTGACGACTTTGATACCTTGCTGGACGAGGCTAAAAAGGAGGTAAGTTAATTTATCTTTTGATGTTGAATTCCTTCTTTGATGACCCACTTCAAACGAATTGTTTATTTGGTTTTGATTTGTTCATTCCGTGTCGGTAGCATGGGGGTGTTGTTGTTATTGTTCGAATAACTCTAACAATTTGTTTTGATTTCACTAAATATATTTTGCATATGAAAGCAGAAATTTTTTATTTACGTATTTATTTATTGAATACAGGTTTCGTCCCATTTGTCCGGCAACTCATCATTCCTGGACTCGTCAAATAAATTTACGAATTTGTCGAAGACGAACCCCAGACAGGCAAACGTCGTTGGTTTTCAAGAGAAGATGCGATTTTTCACCTCTCAGAAGCCGAAGGTTCCTGCGAACCCTGAAGTACATTGGGTGTGATACCTAGCCTAATTAGAATACTATATTATAAACATTTCGCTATTTTTGCCAGTTTGATAGTCACCTTTAATTCGGATGGATCCACCCTATTTCCTCTTTATTAGGCGTGTATTTGGAATATGTCCTCTATGAAACAGAACCCCTAAACTACACACGTTTGCGGAACTAATTAGCGTAGTTAGTTTTTATTTAATGATAAGATAATTCCATTTGTAAGCATTAACTCTCAGATGATCAAATGAGTGATTTTTATTCATTAATGTGGAATTTGAAGCTAATTGCGTGTAATTCTATTGTGATCCATTACTTTTTGCGTTAATACTATGTGTTTATCCTAACTGTTCGAAATACTATATGATTTGAAAAATCGTGTTTCAGGCCTGGATCTGTAAACCCACTTTTCGTTTCCCTTTTTAATAGCGAAATAATCTTGTTACCATGACTACAGAAGACATTGTTTTATGGTTTAATTAAAACAAAACTTATTTATTATATTTGCGAATTCGTATACTTGCTCGACATTGCTTATATATATATATGCAGTGCGCAATGAATGCTGGGATCGATTTTGCAGAAACTATATATTATTTTTTCTATTATTATTTTGGCTGTTTGTTTGCCTGTTGTGTACATCGATGTAAAAATAGAATTTTTTTACAAATTTTTGCTACTTCTAATGAAGTGAAAAGGATTTAAAAAGCTTTATTAAAGCAGATGAAGACATTTTAAAAGTTTTTCTTACTTTGTCTTACCTCCACTTTTCGTTCACCCTCTGCCGTATTTTAGTGTCTGCCTTCAAACATGTTGTGATAAGAAAATCATTGGCACCCTTGTAGTAGTTTCAGAGTTTATACTGTACTTAGCACCGTTGGGAGGATGACCCCTTCGCAATGGTATCCGTAGGTAGGTCATGTTTATGCTTGTGTGGGATACAAATGGTGTCATTCATGAAATATGTGTTGATACTTTAATGCATAGTGTCCCGGAATGGAATAAAATAATTGGCCATTTCTTTACGATTTTGCTTTTTAGAGTAAAATATGTTTTGTAAAAACTGATAAGACCCCCCTGGTTCCTCATAAAATTATATAGGTTTCCAATGGGAAGTGTAATTTATCAAGCAAGTATTCTACATCAATAATTAACTACACTTCGTTTAAAAAGAAACTAATATCCATTGGAACGTAGTGTAGGTCAAATTATCCGTGAAATAAGCAGAAATCTGAGATCAAAATGTATTTTTGTCAATGATTCGAACTCTGTGTACCGCGTCACGAAATGATTACGATGATAAGTATAATATTACCCCCAAAGAGACACCACAAATATTTCTTTTGTCCATTATCAGTTATTCCACACTTATGATAAATAAATTTCCTTCTTTGTTGACCACATTCTAGCGTTTTTCAAGGAGAATTATACGTTCTGTAAAGTTGGATTTGGTGCGATAAATATGATCAAATTAAAAATTATGCCCTTCCCTTGTGCAGAGAACGAGATTGGAAATTTGGTATGATCTCCTATACTACAAACGTCTTATGAAAAATGTGTACGTTTGAGAACGTGACAGTTTAAAGTCATTGAAATAGTTTTTTTAACTTTCCTATCTTTTGGCACCATCTCTCGCTCAGATAAAATAGTCAAGATAACAAATAATATTTTTGGCATCGAGCTCCTCCAATCCGGTTTTCCCGATTCTCCCAAAAAGCAAAAAAAAAACAAGATTAATATATACTTATTCTGATGACGTAACCAAGTGATTTGTCTACAACGCATTTCCTACGCGATCATCGAAAGGACATTTTTATAATTCTTCTGCTTCCTCCACGCTGTCATAACTAATAAAAGAACTACACTCCTTCGCAGATACTCATCACTTTGTTTTTATATCAGCTTAAATTTTAGTGGACTTGAAACAGCGTGCATTTACGCTTAATATCTAAATATAAACACTGAATATTAAAATCCACTGAACTTCGATTGATGACGCCAAGCTTGATGCCTTGCTATAACAACGCTTAGGTGAAAAATGTGCAACATGCAATCCGTTATCAAGCGGTCATAAAAAGCCGGAAATGCAAAGTAGATATATAAACAAATATTTTACGTTCGTACAAGAAACCAATACGAAGAGAAATAAGTAAGATTTAATTCACTTCAATTGAAATGAATTAATAGCGACATAACCCAGTGGAAACATCATGGTCACACAACGTTGCAACACGTCTGTAGCCATTTCTTCAACGTTGTCAGACGGTGTTTGACCATGATGTTCTCACTGGAAATGGAGATGTGAAAAATTAAGAAAGTTGTGCATATATGGTGCAACGAGTAATGTGAGACAAACATGACAGAACCTGTAAACAATCAATCCAATTGAACGCTTCCCCTAAAAGTTAAATAAATAAATAAAATGTACTCAAACATACTAAAAATATAAATCATGACGTAATTGTTATCAGGGCACCTCCAGATGTGCTATGAAATGTTCTAAAGAGTGGGATCTGTTGTGGGTACATATCATCATACTTCACGACTTACATATAAGAGCACAACAAACAGACATGAATATCAATTAGTCACATTTTAGGAATGTTAATTGCTGTATATAATAAGCAACAATTTCCAATCAGCATTAATTAATTAGTTGGACTTTGATGTATTTAATGACGCCCCTTGTTATTCATTTTGATATTCGTTCTAACTAGCTTGTGACTAATCTTCTTTTTTGAACAAGAAACAACGTGGATTTACTATTATAAGATTTATGTGGTTTTAGGTCTCATTCGTACTTAGTCCCTTTCCCCCTAAGTACCCAGGAACGCTTTTCTCTTTTTGATATCAAAAAGATAAAGAGATCCTAGGTACGAGGTTGGATAGGATACCGGCCAGTGTATTTTCATGAGAAGTTTTTGTATCCATATTATAGTAAACTGTTCCATGAAGTCACAACCCCTCTCACAAAAAAAAACACAACAACAAACAAACAAAAACCAATCCCCTCCGTGTCCCTCTGAACTGAATGACCATTGTGACTTACCTCCGACCTCAAAAGTCTTTTATTTTCAGATAAACAGAGAACGTTTAAATTCACTCTCCTCTATTATTGCTGGGCATCACTTGTGGAAAATTATTTCGGTTAATTTGGCACCTCTTTTCACTATATTTGTAGTGATTTGTTTATGCTTTCAGTAATTCGTTAATGCATGGATGTACATAATTGAACGAGGAACCTGAGGGTCTTATTAGTTTTTACAAAATTTATGTTACCATAATATTACCCCCTGAAAAAATCAAAACAACAAAGAGATTAGTTACAATTTAATTAATTCCAGGGGGAACTACGCATTAAAAAGGGTTAACCTATTCACTATTATTAATACACTGGCTGATATCCCATCCAACCTCGTACCCAGGATCTCTTTTTCTTTTTTATATCAAAAAGAGAAAGAGATCCTGGGTACGAGGTCTATGTCTATTCTCCTTTTATGGTATAGATTAGGTTAGAGAGCCGATAGTGTATAGAATAGTTTTGAACCCGATTGCCCATTATAAAAATTGTTTCATCTGCTTCTAGAAATTTCGAAAAAGTCAACAATAATGGAGGTGTGATACATTAACGCATTTTGTTAAACTGGTACTATAGTAAAAATATTAATTATTTCAAAGATTTGAAAACATCGTTTTTCGATGCAAAATTTACTGTAAAAACGGATTATGAAGTTGATTCTGAACGTAAAGGGCCATAAATTATTCAAAATCCAATTTGTAATGGTGCCGTAAATTTTTTGGCTCTTAGTAACGCCCCAAGCAACGGGTTGTGACTGGTTTTAGTGACGCTTAAGGTAGTAATATGCCAGTTATTTTTATCCGAAATCATTCACTTATACCACCGTGACCTGATAACTATCAGCAAAAATTAATCAAAATGATTTAGATTAATTAGCATGTCACAAGTTAAAAGAAAGCTTTTTTATACACAATAATTTCTTGATTAAACTTTTTCAGTTTACTTTCTACGAACAGACTTACGACGCGCGGATCTTTGGTAAATTTGGCACTTTGTTACTGAACTAACCGTGCTCACATTGCGCCCTAGAAAAGGGGGACGTGTGTGTGTGTGTGTGTGTGTATGTGCCTCGCTTGCCTCAGAATCGGGAGTAAATAAGAGTTAAGGCTAACAATGAACAGATATAGCGAGAGAGAAAACAAAGAAAGAAGGTAAGAGCTATCGGGAGGAACTTTGGGGTCAAAAACAACGAATTGGGATAAAATGAATGGATAAAGCTGCAAATTAAGATAACTTTTACGTAAAATAATGCGCAAATTTCTGTTTTTCAAAGTTTAAACGTGCTTTTCTTAAAACATTGAATTTGTAATTTTGAAGAACGCTAACTCGGGAATGGTAAAACCTTATTACATGAAACTTTCCATGCTTTCTGTTCTCCCTCTTGTGGATGTGCTGAACCAAAGATCTGAACAATACGATCGGCGACAATAACATAATGCTAGCAGGAAATATAGAATTTGTGTCCAGAATAGACGAAAGCAACCCTCTGTATCTTCACGTAGAACAATACAAAGTTACGTAACATTTTTTAGGTTCAGCACATTCAATGTATTAATCTGAAGAAACACACCAATTTTGACGTTTCGAGTCTATGTTGTTCCACAGATACATTTCCCCCCAAAATTCATTGTTTTTTGAGGGGGGAGGGAGGGAGGGGTATTGTACCATAATTAATTTTTTATCACCTTGTCGTTTTAAACTAATTGTACGTAACAATTGGGCAGAGATATTTCCATAAAAAAGTATACATCAAGAAATTAGTTTTTTTAGTACTCAGAACTTTTGTTTAGGTATGTATGACCATTACTTGATAACCCCATGTCATTTTTAAACATTCTTTGTTAAACTTTTTTCTTTGATTTTTCCTTGAGAAACTGCAACTACGATTGACATCTTGGGAAATTATGGATATTATTAGTGGATATACTTAATCCCGCTATCTAAGTTAAAGTATGATCAACTTTTGGGGTTTTACCCTTTAATTCATAAGCATATTTCCTGGTCATATTAAAACTTCCCATTGGAAACCTTTATAATTTTATGAGGAACCAGGAGGTCTTATCAGCTTTTACCAAATTTATTTTATATCATATTTCCAATAATTTAGCCCCTAGAAAAAGTAAAATATCAAGGAAATAACCAATGATGTTTAATCATCATAAAACTACATCGCACAGGCTACCTTGCCTTCACTGCCACTTTTCTTACTATTTACAGGAGAGTATACTATCACTTCTATTTAATTCGCGCCCCTCCATTACTCCATTACTCCATTAATTCACTGCCATTGGATACTCGAAAAACTGAACATTTTAATGCTTTTTGTTCAAAATTAAATGATTATTTTATTTATGTTATTTATTTACCCTTACCCTAGACCGTGCATCATATTTTACAGTTTTGTTTCTTTTACATTTTTTAGACTTTAGCGATGGCTCACATCCAAAGCTTTTTTTCTCTTCCCTTTAGTTACTTGTTATTTTTCTTAAGCATTATTTTATATTTCTATCATATATATGCTTCATGCTGTTTTTTATATTTAGAATTTTAGTATTTAATGTACAGGACCCACAGTTGATAACAACAAACTTTTGTTGAAGTGGTTTGTGTGTAAACAATCGTTATAAATAAATTATAAATAAATAAATTAAAATAAATTGTTAACAATTTATTAAGTCCTCATTCTTATTAATTTGTGTACAAACCTTTTCGGTTTACCCACTACTTAACACGCGCAGATCTTAAGACGCGCAGATCTTAGGTACTTTGGCACTGAATTTGACGTGTTTGTTTAACACGGTTGGATTCACTATCTTCAACCGAGGTCCAACTGAGGACTGTTTGACGTCACAAAATCAGGTAATTGAAATAAATAAACATAACTTGCGTGAAAAAAAACCCAACTTTCCAATCAACATATACTCCCGTGGTCGTTTTCAGGACAGTTGATGGAAAAGTGAGAAAGCACGAATGGGACCTAAAGCCCCATAATTGTCCATTAATTTTTTGAGTTGCAATAATGGAATCTCATCCGTGATACAATCAGTTTGTTTTGTATAGACTTGTTTGTGAAATCTGATCAAACTAAAAAGGAACTCTACCGAATTTTCTACATTTTTAAGTGGTACGAAAAATTTAAGTGGTGTTGAATCGTTAAAAATGATGATTCTATTACAATCTCCGCCGCAGAGAATTTTTTTTGGCAAGTATGAATGGAAGAGGTTCGCGCCGCTTAATGACTCTGAACTCGCCAAAATACCAAGTCCGTAGGAGAATGTAATTATTTCGTAGGAGAGTGCAATTATTATGTCTGTAATCTTACCTGTTTTATGCAAACACCGTCATCCATCTCATTTCATATAATCCTCAACTCAATTCTTATGATGCCTTTGCTAAGGAGTCCAGCTGTAAAAATCTGTTCCTATTTCAGTCGTAATCTCATAATTGGCTAAAGAGTTATGGACAAAATTTCTAGAAAAGTATAAGGAGAAAATATATCTTCATAAGACATTAAAGTTAATTCAGGGGGTGAATAAAAAGTCGGGAATGTTAGTCAACAAAACTAACTTTGGAAACATTCTCTATATCATATTCGCATATTTGTAATATTCTTTCAAATTAAATTTTTGAACGGTGTCTGACTTTGAAGACGGGGGTTTTATTTGGGAGTTTTGTGCATGAGCGAAGTGAATAGCTGAAATAAGAAATTATTTATTTATTTATTATTTATTTATTTTATATTTAAAGCTGGCGAATAAAATATAAAATAACATCCTTGGTAGAAGCTAACAAATTGTACAAAACTGTTAAAACAACAACAACAAAAGAAAAGTTTTAAATAAAAATAAAAATAAAAATGTGTAAATATATTCATAATCATTGTTACACGAAGCGTGTAAATATATTCATAATCATTGTTATATGTAGCCTATATTTTGAATGTATGTTTTACAGAGTCTGCATGGGCATTTAGAAGGAATCCAGTTTTTTATATTTGCTTTAAAAAGTGCTAGATATTCCAACTTCCTTAGTTCCACTGGCAACATTTCCCATATTTTGGGACCAAAGTAAGCTAAAGACTCGGTTCCGTTGTGAACAGTACAAACACCCCTTGCACGAAAATCTGGATATTTTTCTTAGGTTGTAATTATTATTAACTGCAATGTTAAATATGTCATTCGTTAATACTGGAGCTATTTTTATTTTTTACTTTAAGGTGGTCCATACCCTTTGAAACTAATTTATTGACATATACACTGTGATGGAAATATTTATGTCAAATTGTTGCATTCGATTAGTTAAACGTGACAATAGCAAGAAAGTGACAAAAAATTAATTATGTGCATAATTAAATAGCCACAATACACCCAAAATAATGGATATGTTGGGACAATATATCTGCAGAATATATAAGCTAGAAACGTGAAACTTGGTGTGTTTCTTCAGATTGATACATTGAAGGTTCTGAACTTAAAATATATTATGTAACTTTTTATTGTTCTACGTGAAGATACAGAGAGTATTTTCTGTCCAATTTTAGGCCCTAAGTATCATATTTGCTGTCACTAATAAGCGTTTTCCGATGACATTCTTACGCGGATTTTAGTACAGTTCCTCCACAAGAAGAAGAAGTCGAGAAAGCATGCAAAGTTTCATCTCATAAAGTTTCGCCATTCCTGAGTTACCGAGTTTTAAATTTAGAAATTCACTGTTTTGATAAAAACACGTTTAAGCATCGAAAAAATGAAATTTCTGCAATATTATACATAAAAGTTATCTTAATTTACACTCATTCTTTTTAATCCTGCTTCATTGTTCTCGACCTCAAAGTCCGTTAGCTCGTAACATTGTTCTTTGCTTTGTTCTCACTATATCCGTTCATTGTTATTTCACTTACTTCTCCATTTCTGGAAGGCTTAACATCCTATTCCTTCCCATTCTGAAGAAACCGAATCACGCCCCCAGCCTTTTATAGGGCGCAAGGGGAACACGGTTAGTTCAGCACCAAATTTACCAAAGTTGCAAAGTAAACTAAAAATGATTAATCAAGAAATTCTTCTTTATAAAAAAGCTTATACTTTACTTGTGGCACGCTAATTAAT
>JANTOQ010437238.1:0-11645 GCA_027564595.1 Bythotiara depressa
TCTTACGAATTTACCGTTCATAAAATTATTTACCGTTAATTCTTACAAATTGGCCGTTAATAAAAATATTTACCGTTAATTCTTATGAATTTACCTTTATTAAAATTATAGATGGTTAATTGTTCATGTAAATAGCTAGGAGTTCCAGCTAGTCTTTGAACCTCATTCCCAGGGTATTTTAAGTATAAACTTGAACCAGCCGATACAGAGGCATAGGCAGAGGCTTTTCAAAAGAAACTAGGTAAACATGTCAACATCAAACGCTCTTTGCTATTCTATTTTTAAGCAAGGGAAATGCTATTTTCAAGTCCTTTGAGTTTTAATACTGGTACATGTATCTTAGTATCAGCATCTCTGCTAGTTTACTTTGCGAATATATGCACCAATTTCTATGACGGGGGTGATGCAGAATGGGAAGAAGAAACAATTAAATACGTTTTAACGTCGGTTTGACAAGGTTGCATAAAATTCTCTTTTATAAATACTTACCCTAACATCTTTGATTACTGTTTCTTCAACCGTACACTGTGAGAATGATGTGAGCTATTCTTCTTGTTCTTCTAATATAGAGATATGGCTGTTTATTTTCTCAACCACTCAGAGTACATCTCTGTCATAGAAATAGGTTTGTATAAGTATTGGATATCCGGTGTTGCAGGCAGGAGACCCCTTGGATATCCGATATCTTCAACAGGGGGTATATAAATGCATACTTTTGGATATCCAGGAGTTACATAATCTATACTGCAGATATCCAGAGGAGTTACATAATACTCTATATTCTGCGGATTTCCATGGGGACACAATGATATATCAGGATATCCTCAACAGGGGGTATGGTCTAAATCTGGAACAGCCCATTTTAGTGCTATAATCGAGTGGAAATGACTTGAAAATCTGTGAATATAACAGTGATTTAACGAAGGAAATTTTCTTTCACGGTACACGATACTGTTGTAAAACAGTGCTTTAAGAAGGAAATCTTCATTTACAGTACGTGAGACCACAGTTAAATAGTGTTTTAAGGAAGCAGATCTTCGTTCACGTCAGACTACAGTATTAATTATTTTTTTGTTTTTTGTTTTATGTGCTGTTATAAATTTGGAAAGACATCTACCAGGTTGGATAAGTATATCTTTCGTTTAGCAAGTTAAACGAGAAAATTACTGCAACATGCCAAACCGATGATGAAACATTTACGTCATTATACAAGTTTCAGTACTGGTTATTACTATTTAACCCTATTCAGCCTAGGCTTTATTTTTGTGACCATACGTTAACTATGTACGTTAATTTTCTGTTTTTATACGTGATCATGGCTACGGTGTAGCCGAAAGCTAGTATTATAAAAAATATATATTGGATGTGTCAATTGGATGTGTTTTATTAGAATTAGCTTATTTGACTATTATTTCTGATTTCTATACAAAATTATCTTTCCAACGGTATATAAAATCATGAAGGGGGAGGAATCCGCTGAATAGGGTTAAAATAACCTTCATTTTATTGGGTAAGTATATTTTGTTTAGCAAGTCTAAAGGCCGATCTCAACTCTACGGAAATATTTTCCGCCAGAAAAGCGATTGTTTTTGGCCGGAAAAATATTTTTGATGCTTACAAATATAAGAACACAAAAATTTTCTGTCCGGGAAAACTTTTCTGAGTCAAGATTTGCCTTAAAAGAGAAAGTTACTACAACTACGTCAAACCGACGATAAAACGTTTTTTCTTGGACTTTCCCATTCCCTCCTCTATTGCGCGTTAATATTTAATCCATGTGTTCATTTGCACATGACTGGTAGACTTCTAGGGGGTTAATGATTATGTTATTGACAGAAAATATCCTGCGTTTTATTTTATAGGTACTTCAAACAGCGCTGTCTGTTTGAACAACACTCATCAAGGCCAATCACGACCCAGAAAAGTTTTCCGAGAACAGAAATATTTTCCACTAGAAAAGCAAAAAAAATGTTGAAAATTTTCAACTGAAACCGGAAAATCTTGCAAACTTAATAAGTGCGCATGCTCAATTGGGAAAATTTGAGTCGAGATTGGCTTTCAGATAATGCACACAAACCTCAGAATGTTTGTTTACAGGAGGTACTTCAGATTTATAGCTTTTAATGTACTTCCTTCCTGAATGACCTTTTGAACTTAGGCCGGAAACTACTTTAAAATTAACGTAGGAATTGTTACAATAGAAACACCAGTATATCTTTTTAGCGGGAGACCTGGTTTCTACATAACCAAAAAATAATTTGCTGAGTATAGAATTTGCTCAGGCTGGTGGTTTCCCGACATGGCATGTAAGGGTATTAAAAAGAATCTCAAACTATAGGAAAATTTTTTTAGACATTATCAGTTGACTCTTAAAGAGAAAGCCAGTTCTAAAGGTTTTGGTATAAAATTAACTGGATTGTTATGCAAATTCAATGTCACTTTGCAGTAAGTATGTATTCACAGACATAAATGTCAGAAAGGTGTAAAGTTATGACGGAGTTACGTTAATATCTTTTTTACCAAATCGGTTCATCATAATTGCACAGCTTATTAATAAGTAATATATACCTGTTTTGAATTCACTAAAAATTCTGTTCCATGCAACTATATCTGGCATGCTGAATCTACTAAAAATGGGGTGGGGTATGTGATGACTTTGTTTAAAAGAAGTGAAGTAATAATTAGTTAAGAAGTGGTTATACAAGAATAATAAAATAAATAATAAAAATTTTAATTAGTTTCTATTCTTTGCTTTTTAATGACGCTTCTTAAGTTTTTAAGTTTAATGTTAAGACTCGTAACACATGACAACCATTGTTCATCAGTCGTGTAAAATTTTCCATTCGTGATTGATCGCACCCAATTGATTTTTATTTCGTTGAGCTTCTTTAATCCTCTTTTACCAGAAATATTGCCCTCGCGGAGTTCTTCCTTTGTGAAGATCAAATATATTAAACGGTAGGCCAAGTCAATACGGTTTCCAGCTGCTACTTTTGCTTGCTCGGCAGCAAGCCATAATGATGGTGGCATGTTTTCGGGTGACTGAAATAAATCAATACAAGTGGTATTTATGTTGTTATTGACGCTGTTGTCAGAGAATGTTTTAGAGCTTTGAACTATATCGTTGTTGCTGAAGTCGGTTAACATACTTTCTGACAACAGAGAAGTAAACATTTTAGGAGGAACCAGAGGTGTGGATATAATTGGCGGAAAGGACGGTGACGGACTAAGATCTTGCAGCGGCAATCGTGGAGTATTGTACGTAGATTTCGGTAGCGGTGTCTGGGTGTATGGTACATCGTCCTCCATGGAGTTGTGAACAATTTGCTTGTTTTCGGTAATAACTTTGAATAAAGCATCGAATTGCCTCATAACGTTTCCCTCAAATGTTTGAAATCGTTTTTCTAGATTATCGTTACTGTGTGCCTGTAAATTCCGTGAAACTTGCGTTTGTGGTTTGTATGCGTATGTAGTTATGGGTGATATTACTAAGCATTTGTCTTTAGGCGTTTTGTCTGGTACTTCAGAAGACCACACTCCTCCATAAGAACACTGATATATCTCACATACCTTTCGACGCTTAAGATTATCGGGTTTTGACTCCACTGTTTCTTTTGCGATTTGAGTTGACTGAAAATCGACATTATGAATGGGCTTAGTAGGATTCACTGCAACCAATTTTCATTTAAGAACTTCCCTAGACTTGTTCAGTTTTAACAAATCTTCAAGTGATGTGATACCTTCTTGTCCAAGAGTATTGTTCGTAGCATTCTAAAAGCAAAGGATGCATAGAAAATTAAGGATAAGTCAATGCTTAAAGTTGATGGACTGTATGTATAAGGTGTAACAATATATACGACAACGAGTAACATTTTACTATTACAAGTTGTGTTTTTTTCTGGGCAGCTAGGCTAAATTCTATAATAATTAGAGGCACTTCTATTCTAGCGAATATATTACTGCGAGAGGTTGATTTCACCTTTTTCTATTGAATTCTTAAAGTAAATACCGAAAACGTTTTAATATACAAAGTAGCTTCATGAGAGTATTTATAGATTTCTGTATCAAATCATTGAACGCGGAAATTCTAAAAAGAAAAATTCTGATTTTGTTTTACTCACCGATTTCGGTTTGCTGACCATTTCCGGTTCAACAGCTGTTTTTTTAACAGAACAGTGGATCTTATTCGTATCTTCTTCTTGGTCGTCGGTCTTGTCTTTTTTCTTTCTGGAGGCTTCTTTATTGTTGTTAAAATCGTCCTCCATTTCTTTCTTTTTAGGAAGTTTCTTATTGTTAGTTTTTTTCGTATCTTTAACATCGCACTTTTTCGGTATTTCCCCTTCCAAGACACTTGCTGAATCTAAAATAGCAAAGATAATTATAGACACACAACCCAAACTGGGCAAAAAACATTTCTAAAGCACCACCCTATCAAAAGCCCTTCCCTTTTTCTAAATTCAATCTCTTTCATTTTTGATATCTGATGATTGGTCGTGTATTTTCCCATTTTTCTTATTACATTTTAGGAACGGGTCAATTTATTTGCTTAAAGCTTAATTTCCACTTGCTACTTTTATTGTGATTATTCCGCAGTTCTTTGTTCTTTTCCTCAAAATCGATCGCGCGATCTGAAAAATAGATTGAATTAATCCTACTTTTTTGACTGTGTTTTCTGTTAAGCCAATCAGAATCGAGAAAATAACGCTGCGCTACAAAATGCGTGCAATAAAAGTAACAAGTGGAAGTTAAGATTAAAAGAGCTGGTAAAGGTTTGCTGTAATAAAATATGTTTATAGAATTTATTATCTATGTTTCTTACCATTCTGTGCAATTATATTTCCTCTACACAGTCCTTGTCTGAAACGAACCATTCCAACTGCCCCAACTGACTTTTTCTTTTCTTTTAGCAAGATATGTTTAGAGGCAATCACTTCATAACAGTCTTCTCTTTCAAAATAACATAGAGAATAATATGGAACTTTAATTATTTTACTTCTAGATGAACGATCTGGCATAAAATTAGCCATTTTGATATTCGTTAACGTGTCGTTATTCTTTTTTGAGTAACTTATGAAGGGGCTTGTTTATTACACTCCTATAAGTAGGAAAATGAATGTGTGACGGTGCCAATAAACAAAGAAAAAGTTAAACAATGCATGGCTCAAATAATACCTACGAGAGTAATAAAATATTACAATGAAAATTTAATGATAGCTAATTATCAAATATAAACTTTAGAAAACAAAACATGTCGATAATAGATAGCCCCTCCCAAATACAGAATAGCTAAAATGATAAAGAGGCTTGGGTTATTGAATATATTCTAACAGTTGATAACGCTTCCCTGATTTACTAAGAACTCTAAAAAAAATTATGTTCGTTTACTTTTTGACAAGGAATCTGACTCTTTATTCTGTTTTTCATTAAAATGTACGGAAGTACTGTTTTAAAAAGATGACGTAATATTGCGCAATGATTTATGAAAGGGAGTATTCATTCCTCTTTAAAAATAATACGCGTACTGTGGAGCATGCGCAGAATTAAATGTTTGAAATTCGCGAACTTTAGATACGATAAACAAGATCATTAAACATTTTTCTGAGTGATGAATACAATGGTAACATACGTAAAATGACGAAGTTCATTAACGAAAGTCATTAGTATCATCTTCGCATTTTTTTGTGTCATGAATAGGCAGTAGAAACACTAATGATTTTCTGAGTGATGAATACATAATGGTGACATACCTAAAATGACGAAGTTCATTAACGAAAGTCATTAGTAACATCTTCGCACTTTTTTTAGTCATGAATCTTTCTGCCTTCTGTGGTATGAGCAGATACCGCAAAGAAACAACCACGAAAATAATGGAATAACTACTCAGCCATGTTCTACATGGTTCTCATGCTATTTTTAAGGTACCCCATGCTTACTAAACACAGCACAGCTTAAAATATTTTTCGGTAACTTCCGATATACAGATTTTCCCAATTTATAATACTTTTAAATACCATTTTCAAACTTTAGATTTTTCATGAAAATGAAGCGGGGTAAGAAAAATAAAATATTGACACACTCAAAGGTTTAAATGTTTCACTGTGAAACGTTTAGGTGAATCAGCTGACTTTCTTTATATTTCGTGGATACATATTTTTATAAATAGCAAAGAAGAAAATCATAAAAAACAATGAAATGAATGAAAGGAAAGCCATTTTTATTATATTATATATTACATAGAAGCACATCGAATTTTGTAAGAAGCACATCGAATTTTGTAAATAGCCTCGGTTTCACGTAATAATTTTGCCAATATATTGAGAGCTTTTCTCAAGACATCAAGCTTTGAAATGAAAATGTCTTACAAGATAAAAATAACTCACAAACAAAGAAACCGTAAACTTCCTTCAGTACACGTTTTTATAACACCTTTATTGACTGTGGGATAAATATCCTCAGCAATTTTAGTAGTTTTAGGGTTCAAAATTGTTTTTAATATGCTAGGTTTTGGTGCAAAATAAAAGTGTTGTAAACTACAAATATATTACTATTTGATGTGTTTCTGCATTTTGAACCTTACAGCATTCTTAAAATATTTTTACATAATAAATCTTACTTTCAGTGTTCCATATCTATATACCGTAATTTCTCAAATTTATCGATTGAGCCAAAAACTTAATAATTTATTACCGCTAATTTTTTTCGCTGACAGTTAAAAATAATTATTTTTTATGCCGCGATAAATTAGAGAAATTACGGTAGATATACGTTTATTTTCAGATACTATGGAAGTGGTGCTACAACTTCCTCCGTCCCCTCAGCACAAAATGGACGGATCTCCTTATATAAATATGTTTTACGCTCTTTTGTAAATCCGTTTGGTACGATGATATCTGGCATTCTTTCTTTTTTGGGAGTGTTCTTCTTATCTTTCAAAATATTGATTTTCACTGGTGCGGATTCAAAGTTTTCTCGACACTCTACAACACCCAATTCTTTTTTTGAAAAAGAAAAGTGGTGGTATGATTTTATCGCATCGAGTTTTCTAAAAAATTGTGCCAAATAAGTGCACCAATCGTACGTTTGAACTAACACCTCACCACTGTGGGTCCCCACTAGTTCTGCGACATTCGTTGTTGACGAGCAATCTGTTACGTGTGCAATATCGTAGAGCGTCCAAATCGGTGTTACTTTCACTTTGCTTTTCATGGTGCCAAAACATCCATCACAAGAAAATTTTGTATGCCCAGCTGTCATGAAGGAATACTCGATTTTGTGATGCAAGTTCATCATTACTCGCCACACCATGTACTGCATAAATGTGTTGTTTTTATTTTGACCTGAAAAATAAACAAAGTACCATAAGAGGCTGGTCAACTTACAGTAAAATGTAATTAGACAGTGAGTTGACTGATGCTACCGTGACCTAAGTTCTGGTTAAAGCTAGAGTCAAAGCTACTATGAGGTTTTTCGGTCACCGTAACATTCGTTAAATTACTAACTCGTTATTTACATGAATTTGTTATCTCACAACATACAGAATTTCCATTTTTTAACAGAAGGAATACCTATCAAAGTTAAGTATATAATCCATATAAAAATAAAGTTTAATATTCAGCGAAACAACATTAACAAGTACAAGACGATCTGACTGTCCACCTTTTTCTTGTGACAAAATGTAGCCAAATCAAATTTTAATTACACTGATAAACAAAATACAGCAGACTCCCGGGAACTTGAAGCCCAAGAGGACCGAAGCAAAAATCGATGTAAAAGAATTTGTGAGTAAGCGAGTAGTATTTGTAACAAAGTAACAAAGCAAGTGGTTTTAACTGTCACAGAAATAAATGATAAATACTGTACTGCTAAAATAAATAAAACTTTGAGCTACTGGGATTCAACTGTGTACACGCCATTTTAGGAACGGTAAGAAAATAAAAATCAATGTAAAAGAATTTTTGAGTAAGCAAGTAGTATTTGTAACAAAGAAGCTATCAAGGCAAGTGGTTTTAAATATTGCTAAAATAATTAAAAGTTCGAACTGTTGGGATTCAGCTATGTGCACACCGATTTAGGAACGGTAAAAAAATAAATGTATGAATAAATAAATAAATAAATGACTCAAAAATGCACCTGAGCAATTATCTGCATGGAATAAAGCATGCGTTTCTCCAAGGCCATGATTCTCCAAAAATGAATGTACATATGAGATTGTGCTATTTGCACCCTTTCCAGTGATAAAAATTTCATCTATTAAATAGTTATACTGTAACGGTAAAGCATCTATACACACACCGAAAATTGCGCACTTTCTCGGTGTCTTAAAATAAATCGGCCCTGGTTGAAGGGGATCTGTAGGATAGTGTAGCTGCTGCGCATAATCCCAACTATAATGGATTCTGCCTCCAAACGAGCACGGTTCCCGGCTGTTGCTTATAGATAATTCTCCATAAATTTGGAGCTGCTCCATAGACAGCTTCACTTGGTTTCTGTAGTAGTCACGACCACCTTTCGCTATACGGATATGCTCTAGCTGTTCTTTTAACCTTTCTGCTTTTTTCTCTTCACTTTGATTGGTGGATTTAAAAATAATGTTGTTGTTACTTTGACATTTCCAGCATAAGTCAGTCATAGGTTTCGCTAAAATCACCCACAGTAATGTTTTGTTCCATAAATTACAAAATGTGCTAAACCCTACCGGCTGTTTTGAACTTTTCTCGCAACTAGATTTGTAAAATAGCCAAATATCTTTTTTTGATGCGGATGATGGTAACAAACAAATATTCTCCTTTTTGTAGCCTGGGATCCGTCCGGGTAGCAACACAGCGTTTTCTTCGGCGTAATTTTCAATAAAAGAACGAACTAATAAATTAGTTTCAAGTGAAAAAGCATTAGCTGGTAACTTATTTTTATTCCCGTGTATCCTGTGAACTAGTCCTTCTGCATTATAATGTCGAGCTAGAGCGTAAAATTTATCAATACTGATGTCATACAAAAATAAAAACGTTTTACGACACACCAATTGTCCGAATAATCGAAATTTATTGTGATGCCGTTTCGTTGCTTTTTCAGAACTTAAGAAATTAGGTACATGAGTAGCTTGCAAGTATGATAGGATAACCAAATCTTTTTCTTGTGTTGCTAAAGCCATCATATTGTTTCTAGTCTCTTTTACAAGTTCTATGGGCATATTCTCAAAGCACGAAGTACTATTTGGCCCATACTTGCATCCACAGCCCAGCATTTGGAACTTTTTCAGTTTCTTCCCTTCCAGCTCATCACAACAAAACTCTTCCTCGCTTTCAGTGTCTGTGTCGCTTTCATATATATCTGTCATAAAACTATCAATTTCTTCAACCTCATCCACATTTTCTAATACACTCTGATTCTCTGCAACAACTTCCGTGATATAGTTTTCAAAATACGCTTCGAAATGCTCCTTATGGCGGTAGAGAATGTCATCCTTATCATCATCCATCTTAAATATTAACTTGTAACCGGTTCTCATCTACTAATAGACTAATTATAAGTTCTAGGGCGGACTTACAGAATAAATAAAGAAGGATTAAATTAACATGGAATGTTAATTAGTAATATCATTAGAACAATTATAAGTTCTAGGGCGGACTTACGGAATAAATAAAGAAGGATTAAATTAACATGGAATGTTAATTAGTAATATCATTAGAACAAAATTCTAAGCTAGAGTTTTTTATTTTTTAGTACCATTCCAAATTTCCGTTCCCATAGCATAAAACACAGTGGAACCCCAGTACCCAAGGTAACAGTCATGCCTTGTGATTTCACTTTTATTTTTAATTTGCAATACATATTACTTTAGAGTAATGTTCGGTCAATATGCCGGCGAAACCATATTTGTTTATCAGATGAGGTGTACGTAAATACGGTCAGCGGTCTTATATTCTATTTCATTTTAACAATATTTTTTATTTCTTTTCTGACATATCCCCCTGAAGCCAAAAAAATGTATTTGATTCTTAAGCATATTATAAACTTTCCAGGGGGTAATATATTTAATTTAATCCTAAATTATTGTAGATTTTTAGCGTCTTATTTTTTCTTCAACATCTATTCTTGTAACAGGTCTTGCACGTGCGTGTTGTAAAATGATTCCCAGAAGGCACACTCTTCATCTTGATGTTTTATAACAACGCAACGTAAATAAGGTAGCATGAATAGTCTAGGTTTGTTTGAAATGTTTTTAGGAAATCGCAAATGTGGAAATCGGCCTTATGCTTTTTTTGACACCTTTATATGATTTGTTTTCTTATTTAAGCAATTTAAATAAAAATAATTTAAAAAGCACGCCAGCTCTGTCGCCAAAGACAATGAACAACTAACCGAGCGATACTCAAAATCGGAAAGCTGTTTAGCCATATTCCACTTGGAAAAGTGGAAAAAGTTTAACTTTATAATAAACAAATAATATATATAAATTAAGTTCGCTCAGAAAAGTCATGGAAAACAGACTTCCCATTGGTTGTTTCTAAAATTCAAGAGGAAAAAGTGCTTTTTAAAGGCCGATTTCCATACAACGATCTTTTCCGCTCGCCCGGAAATTTTTTTCATACATACATTGGCTAATTGTCATATTCCCCTCGGAAAAGTTGAAAAATGCAACTTTTCCAAGCGATTCGCGCGGAATAAACAAATTAAGTTTGCGCGGAAAAGATTGCTGTATGGAAAACAGCCTTAACTTATTTACTAGTTGCGTGAACAAGAACAATGAAAATCAAGCTCGCGCGGACAGGTATATACAATGTCAGCTGGATTTTTCAACTGATGAATAAACATTTTCTTTGAATAATGAATTATTATATTTAAAAAAATAAACAAGACAATAACTTCTTAAAAGAAGACAAGAACTTGTTATATCAATAAATGAAAACCTTCCTGATGGAGTTTCTGTCTAATAATGATATATTATAATAAAGTGATTCGCATGTTGTGTACAAAAATAATAAGAGTAGTTAGATTGGGATTTTTGGCGTATTAATATGGTCGGAAAAGAAGGAATGCGGACTTTTAGTTACGTTTGCGGCACATCTTTACGACTAGAAACAAACACAAATTGACTTAGAAAAGTGATCGTGACTCATTTTAACGGCGAGAAATGAAGAATATAAAAAAGGAAATGGTCGGTTAGTAACATATGCAATTCAATTAAATGCTTAATGTTGGTTCAAATGTAGCAAAGTATTAATCCTTGATGATCAAAATATACTCGACGGAGCAGTATTATATTAATTTTTTTGTTTTGGTTTTTCGTAAAGATATTTTTTTTGTTACTTACTTTTAATTTTCAGACTTGTTTAGCTACTGATAACATAAATTACGTTAGCGATGTTGATAAATTTATCGGTAAAATTATCGCTAATATTTATCTCATAAAAATATCGATAAATAGATTATCCGTAATATAGCGGTAGTGTAAATCATTTGTAATTAATGTTAGCGCTATTAGCGCTAATGCTTCTGTATAATATCGATAAAAACTTTATTAATCAAAAGTACGGTTTTTTGCTTGGAGGGTCACATATTGTTTCATAGTAAAAATTGTTCTTTAGACAACTTTGATTCACTGCGTACTGTATAGATAGTCAATATAGATAGTTGGAGAAATTCTA